>CAJPIZ010001117.1:0-15300 GCA_905368565.1 Medioppia subpectinata | reverse complement strand
TTGGCCGACGAGCATTATGGTGAACATGAGAGAGCTGGCAGTGGTGTCGTGTCCGCCAAACATGAATGTGTCCACATGTGACCTGACGTCCAGTTCGGACATATGATTGGGTCGCTTGAAGTGATAATTAAGTAGTGTATCGAGAAATACGAGTTGCCGTTTGGCACCGATTCTGGTCATCGCCTCATCGATCGCATCGCCAATCGATTTCCCGTTCTTATAGTTATTGTTCACATCATTATTGTTTAAGTCCTTAATCTTATCCAATATTTCTGTTTTTCTTTCTTTGATGACCTGATAAACAATGGAAGGCAACGAGAATTGAGTTATATTTGAAAGACATATAACTTCGATAAAACAAGTTGTTTACAGAATCTGTAAATCCATGTAATATACGGAGTCTTCGCTGCAGAAGACGGCCCAAAGAGCTCAAATAAAAGGTGAAATCGGGCCAAAGCCACGGCTTTATAAATCTTAGTATAGAGACCGCAAACGTACGTCTAATCGCCTCCACATAATCAGAGTTTGGGTTTTGTTGAGCCCTTACAGTCACACCCATTGCCGTCTCTGATTGAACGTTACATTTGAATTGTAAAAACAGACAATTATAAACATTTAAATGCTAATTGTTTAATACAATACCACAAATAGCATCGAGTGTGTAGTTTGTAATCAATTTTCTCATATCGTCAACAACGCCGTCGTTGTCCTCAATCTGTTTGTCAATCAATGATTGCATAATATTTTGTTGGTTTATAATTGTGGGCAAAAAGTTCTCCAAAATCTTGAAATGAAAGGCCGGAGTCAACAACTTTCGATGCGATTGCCATTTACTGCCCGTACTTTTCATTGTCACCAATAATACACAATATCTCAATTAATTTATTATCATGTACATTATAATTAAATTATAATTTATTTGGTTATAATTATCATTAATGAACTTTTAATTACTTTTTTTGCATTTATCATTAAATAATTGTAAATTTTCATTTAACTAATTGAAAATATTAAAACCCATTAACGATTTGATAACATTTTAATGACGAGTTAAATAATATCTGTTGTAATGTTAAGATAATATTTATTTAGATCATTAAATAATCACTAGATTACTAAATCTTAGTCACGAATTAGTGGGGATTTTTCAATTAGGTATATTATCCTATTTAATTTAATATACCTTTGTTGTTTTTTAATTAACTTCACGTGCCGAAGTATACAGTATATGAATAAATCACACAAACCTGGTTAACAAACCGAACCCAAGCCAAGGTCTTAGATATTTATATTCATAAGCCTTTGATATATTTGTTGCATTCGACAGTAATTCCTTAAATGTTATATGATTTTAATTAAAATTAACAAAACATATTCAATTAAATAAAGCATTTTAGTTTAGGAAACTTAGTCAGTAAAGTGAAACAAACCTCCACATTGTCTGCGTTTAACAGCACCACAACTGGATTTATTGGTCCGATCCATAGCCTAAATACACCGTCCTTTTGATATGATTTACACAAATCTATTAGTAGCCTGTAACTTTCTATAAAATAAATTTTCATATTTTATTTCATAGCACTTAAAAAGTGACTTTACAATTAAAAATTGAATACTTACCTTGAAACCAGCGCTTAGAATAGGCGGCCGAATAAAATAAATCCAAATTCCCAATCAGTATATTCTTGATGTCCGGACCCGGGATTTGGTTTATTATATTTGCATTAATTCTGAACTTTACATAACTATATGTCGCATATAATAGCAAAATATTTATTAAAATTAATACAATCAATGAATTATTAGTTTGCAAATAATCCCATATTAAATGCCAATCACTTATTGCACGAAAACTAAACATTATTTTATTAAAATATTGTTGACTGGCATTTAGTAAAACAAATCAATAAATAGTTTAATTTTTCCAAAATTTTACTATTTAAGGGACTTTTAAATTATACACAAAACTGATTTTTTAAAATTATTAAATCTATTTAAAATTATAATGATGAAAATTATCATTAAAAGTAATTTATTTATTCATTAAACATTTTCAATGGACTTATCCCTAGAAAAATCCTTTTAATAAATATTTAGTGAATATTTAATTATCTGAACATTTCTTACAAAATAACAATAACAATAAAAATAGGCTATCATTAAGTGTTCACTTATTTCATTAAATCGTTTAAACGGTTGATATTTGTTAGAAATTTAATTTTTATATTTTTTACATTTATATTTTGAAAAATAGTTATTTTGTAGTTCACGGCTATTGGTATTTGAATTGAATTTTCAATAATAATGTTAACTATTATAATGAGCTCATCATTTACTTGCCATCAATGCAATCAAATTAATATAGACATCAAAGGATGCATTTTGGATGCTTTGGTCACAGAAAGACTTAATTTTAATATTAATATACTAGTAATATTTTATTCAATGTTTTATTAAACACAACTTTAATATTTCATTTATATAATTAACACAACAAAAGCTACTTTTTTATGTGACCAAAGAATCCAAAAATCATACGTTTTGGTGTTTATAAAAATAAATATTGATAAATATTTTGCCCATAAAACATAAAGGAGAATGTTCAATTTGGGAATAGCGTACAACCGGAAAAGCCTTTGTGTTAAATTGTAAACTCAATTCCATTTTGTTGTTAAAGTCATTTTAAAAATATTTTTCTTTGTAAATAATAAATAATATTATTTTAATCAGAAAACAAATTATTAAAAAGCTAATATTGTATTATAAAAATGCTATTTAAAAAATTGATGATTGAATAATTGACAATACTTGGTAATAAATTAAAATATAATGATAGTTAATTAGTTAATTAAATAAAGATATCCATTGAAATATGTCTGTTTAATTATTAATAATATTAATTTATTATCTAATTAATTATATACTGAAGACTATCTCTCTTTCATCGTTGAATAATTGAATTGTTTTGAATACTTAAAACAAATGCAGTTTTTACCATAAAGTCCTTAATCTGGTTCAGTATATTGCAAATGATGTAGTGATCAAATGTAAGTTTTAAACATACAAACATATTTATATTTTATTAATTAAATCATAAATTAAATAAATAATGAAAAATTAAATTTATTTAAACAATGAAAAATAACCATTCGGTGAATCAATTAAACAAAACAAGCCTTTCTATAGCTCCCTATCATTTACCACCCGTTAATTTATTCAATCCAAGGGATGGCATCTTATGGCCCGCCAGACTCATAGCGGAGGCGGGCGTCGATGTCTTGGCCGACTCCCTGTCGACAGTGTCGTGGAACTCCTTCAGCGTCCTATCGGTCGTCTCGTCGTGAATATCATCTTTACTCAACTCTTGCGTTCCGTTGGACTTGCCTTTAAAGAGAGCGCTTCCCGGGAATTTGCTGCCAACGGCAACATTCCTCAGCGACCCAACCCTCATATGTATCGATTTGCGGACGTAATCGTCAACCGGTCGGCGATTCTCTTTGATTCGTCTCACCTTTGGCTTAGCGTTCGGATCCGCCAACTCCTGTATACAGTACACAATTAACACGCGGTCAATATTTTATCATTAATACTCATACATTCATTGTATGAGAGAGAGAGAGAGAGAGAGAGACTCACATTGACAATACGCGTGGGATTCAATAGAGCCAATATTTCAGTCATGGTCAGTTGGCCGCTGAAGATCTTCTTGAGCAGTCCGAGTAATCCACCATGATTATCAATACCCAATATCTTATAGAATATGAATCCGGGCACTCCCTTCCAGCGGCCATTCTTGTCCATAACCATTGGTCCGATGTATGGGATGTCCTTAATGTTAGGGATCTGTGCGGCGATGTTTTGAATGATCTTCAATATGGAGGACACAAAACCGAAGGACACACTCAGGGCATCGTCGGTACCGCCGGTCAGCACATCCAGTCCGTGACGAGAGAGCGTTCCCTATATAGACATTAATGGCTAGAATTGATAATAAATTGATAATCTGGATAACATGCTTACAATCATAACCCTAAACGGACAGATACCCATTTTGACCATGTTCATTGGGTTCAGTATGGAAGCGCCCACTTCTGATATTAAGTTTATGTTAATACCCATTGCCAGCACTTGTTTCACGTTAATGCCAACTCTAGCCAATGAGCCCGGAGTCAAATCGCCCTTTAGGTGCACTGCAATTAGGAATTCAGTTAATTGCCATTCATTACATAATTATAAATATAATTTGCATTACGTTTAAGACCACCGGTGAGGATGAGTTTGGTGTCCACACCAGCGCTGACCATCACTTTCAGATCAATACCGGCCTTATGTAGTGTCTTGGGATCTAATCCGGTGTAGACCGAGAATATCAAATGCTCGGCGTTGAGTCCCAAGTCTTGTTTGGATTTAGCGGCATAGGCTTCGATACCATTGTCGGCCAACTTCTTCGGGTCAACGCCTGAACACATATATTATATTTAAATTTAATCAAAACATTTTCAAAACACACAGAATTTGCAGTAAGAGTATTGAAAGGAGATATTCAAAGACACACACCCTTTGCGTGAAGTTTAAGAGCATTGAGTCCCAACTTTTTCAAGTCCTGATCAGTCATTTGTTTCTTATTGATACCCAATTTAAGCAGTGTATCGTCAGGAATGGCGCCGACGCCGCCCACTATGAAACGGGCCGGACATATGCCTGCCTTAAGCATTGTCTTGATATCAATACCGGCGTTCATAAATTTGATCTCATCCTCAATGGCGCCCCTCATTATGCGGTTTAATATGGAGGCCAAGTCTATACCCGCTTCAGCCAACTTGTTCTGGTTTGCGTCCAACAGACCAGATCTTTGAAGAATAACAAATTAGTCTCTCTCTCTCTCTCTCTCTCTCTCTCTCTCTCGTTTTACAAATTTATACAAAACACATAATTAAGCTAGGACATTAAATTAAACAAAAAATGTATTTAAATATTTATCGTCACATATTTTATCTGTTAACATCTAGTGCGTGGACTTTGCATTTAACATGGGTTGTGGGGCTTTCCAGAGTTCTACAATATTAACTTACATTAACCAGGGTAATTATGCGGCGGCTGCCCAAGCATTCAATCAATACAATTCAATTGGCGGTCAAGTGATCGCTGGTCTTACTGTCCGGCGCCAGGCGGAGGCAACCCTGTTTTCCAGCTAAATGTACCATAAATGTAAATTTAGTTTTTGATCATGATCTTTTTTAAAAAGTAGTTGCATTTTATACGAATTTTGCAGTTTAATAAATAACCCGTCTTCTATTAGGCTCAATTTGTATATTGTTTATATTTAATTTTTGTAATATTAAAAGTATTTGTTAACAATAACTGATAATATGTTTTTGCGTTAAACAATACATTATCTATACATTAGTCTATTTTATATTAATTGTTTATAATAAAAAATATATGAATTCTCAAATAATAAAACAGCATGTACGAATACACTTACACTTAAATTACTAGTGCAATTAATTAATTTTCAATAAAAATGTGGTACAGTATGCACATGTTAATAAATAGTACATAATAAAATCAATAAATTAAAATATAATTTAAGTATTAATACTTACTTGTTCGTATATTAATTATGATATAAAATTTAGTAATATAGGTCATTTACCTAATCAATCAATAACATAACTTAATCAATATCAAATAAAAAGTGTTATTTATCTACCAATACATGAGATGAATATCTACCAATATCTACCAATACATGAGATGAATATCTACCAATATCTACCAATACATGAGATAAATTAATTATTTAATGTACAAAGAAAAATATTAATTAATACACGGCCTGTATAGAACGAAATTTTACTATATAACATAATTAAATGACCAATGTAAAATTATTTATGGAATACGATTATGCTGAGTACACTGAAATTATTCTACTGATTTATTATAATTTGTACTTATAAACTACTGAAACACATTATTAATTGATATAGTACAAATTGACATTTACATTATTTTATTTGACAAACAAAATAAAATTTTATAAACTTTCCATTACTTAATTAATTACATGCATCAGATTAAAAAATTAATAAATGATCATGGCAAGTGTATTACTACAATAAACTTAAAAATTTTAGTATAAAAGCTAGCTGGTAAATCAAATCAAAATCATAACAATTTGCTCTTAACTAGTAACAGTAATCAAGATACTTTACTAATATACAATGGCCAAACAATTAATCGTGTTGCTCGCACTGGTAACCTACGCCTATGGTATGACAATAGGTAATGGTGGATTGGACTTGCTCAAATTCTCCGAGGGTTGGAGGGCTGACTACTACTACGACCAGATTGTAAGTGATTAATTATGCTTAAGATCAGCAATATATTTTACACCTTATACATTTTATTAATTATGTTTGATTAATTTTTGTGGACAGGGCTTAAAAACGATCGGCTACGGACACGCATGCGTGTGGCATAACAACTGCAACGATATCGGTAAAACACCACTTACCGAACAACAAGGTGTGGACCTATTGAAAAAGGATCTGGTTGAATATGAAAATTGCGTGAACAACGCCGTTCAGGGACTCAACCAAAACCAATTCGATGCCGTAAGTTTTGTTGACTACATTATCTAAATTATATATTAAAATGTTTAAAATTAATTTCTTTAATACAGTGCGTGGACTTTACGTTCAACATGGGCTGCCAGGCTTTCCAGCAATCGCAAATATTGAGCAATATTAAGGCCAAAAACTGGCAAGGTGCCGCAAATGCCTTCGCTCAATACAATGTGGCCGGCGGTCAAGTGATCGAAGGACTTACTGTTCGGCGACAAAACGAGAAAAATCTGTTTCTTAAGTAATTTCATGACATGTATATACAGTTTTAATAATTTGCATATTTACTAAAAATTATTTTTTAATTGGTTTTTATAACATTAAAAATTATATAATATTTCAGCAAGATAGATTCATATATAATTAAACCAATTTTATAATTAGCAAATAACAAGCGCAGCAAACGTACACGTAGTGACACAACTCGTTGCTATTCATTGGAAACAAATCCAAACAATAATAACCGATTGTGGGGCCGGACAGTCGGGCGGCAAACGCCTCTACCCGTAGCCTATCTATGACAGGAATAACTGGGTTTTGGACCAAATACCCGAATAACCGTCGATAGGGTCTGTGCGCCGGTTTGGCTATCCAGGTGCTCATCGTTATAACAGCTAGTGCTAAACTTACCAAGCATATATTGCATACGATTATTATTACTCTACCCAACACTTTAACGCGGCTATTGTGTAGTCCGTATACGCTTAGCAAAATGGCCGCCGTTATCACGTAGTAAACTATAAACATGATGTATTTAATCAGGTAATTAGCTTGCTGCACTTGCTGCTCCCAGTAATGGTGCATTTTAATCTTGCACATTAATAGCCGGGTGTCACTAGTCTGTAACCCATACGCTATTCGCTGGTCAACGGCTCGGTAGGTGGCGCTAAAATAAATTGTACATAGTAGAAATTGCATGAATCCGCACCAAGTTATGCCCACCAGATGCCACGTTGTGATAAGCTCGCTTGAATAAAATATTAACATGCTAATAAACTTGATGATGTTTGGATTTTGTACCAATAACATGGTATTTACAGCACCGTATATAAACGCTATAATTGTAAATTCTACGTAAACAATCTTCATCATAAATTTACGTATAAATAAACAGCTAGTTATTATTGATTTACGCTTGATTGGATCAATTAACACATGCTCAAATTGGCCATACTTTAACATATAATATTGTTTAGCGAGGTATAATTTGTCGGTTAGTTCATGATAAAGTAGCACACCGCCAATTGTGATCACCGAGATCAAACCGGTCAATAAAAGCATGTAATACAAGTAACGATTGCCCACAAATTGATCAATGTCAAATAATGCGTCCAATATAGTTGGATTAGTTATGCATAAAAAACAACCAACACGTATTGTGACAAATAGTACGGCCAGTCGTATAGCGATTGGATTTTTAAGCTTACCTAAGCTCCGTTGGCCTGCGATATACTCGTCGGACGATCGCATGACTGTTATGTAAGTACTGGAGCCCAGCCTTTCCAGACCCTCAATAGCCGCCCGGATATTGCTGTTATCGCTGACCATTCGCCGTATTTTTGCTTTAAATCGGTGTTGATTTGCATAGTATTTCGCATTGATCATTTGAATCATTTTCATTATGTTGGTTTTATATTTAAAAACAAATTGTTATTAGCAACTTCATTAAGAATATTTAATTTAATTAGTTTTATTGGTATTTATGCTTATAACAATTAAAAATACATTATACAAAACTCACATAGTACAGTGTTTCATAGTATTTTAGTTTATTGATTTAAATACAATATAATTTAACTTCTTTGCAAGTAAATATTAGATATTTTGACTTATTCATAAAATATTTGTTTAGTTTATATTTATATACTCATAAGGAAGTAATAGTAAATATAATTCCACACACGCTAAATATTAATCACGACCATAATAGAAAATGCACTATATTTTAATATAAAAATTTATATAATATTTTAAGCGCAAATATAATTAATCATATTGTTTTTGCAGTATTATCATTTTATAGTATTCCTTATAATTATTTATGCAATATTAGCAATAAGTGCATAATGATCATTATGACAATTCCTTTTTCGACCAGAAAAGCTTATTTTATGCCAATTTTAAAATTTTATTCTACTTACAAAACAAGCAAGTATACATTCTTACATTATATTATAAATTATGATATAGATAATAATTTTTAGCTTTGTTGTGTTTAAATTATGCAAATAATACGTGATAAGAAGCAAGTAAAATAATTTAGATAACTACAATTGAAATAACATTTTATGAATACATATTAAATCTCACTTATTAGTTTGGAACAAATTATAGTTTAACTTTTTATAATTTAGAATATATTACTGTTAAAACAAGTTCACATAAAATATCCATATATCACTCGGAGCAGGCTAAGTTATTGAATATTGGTTGGATCAATTAACACATGCTCAAACTGGCCATATTTTAACATGGTATTAAAATAGGAAACAAAATAATCTTAAAATGTCATTAACATATAATAATTATCAAAATTATCAGTCCAAACTCAAAGTAACGTTTAAATCTATATGATTTTTGACATTATTCACTTAAAATGATTATTCTAATTGTGATTGTCAACCAGCGTGACCACCTGTGCTTTATTTCAGAGAACTGTTCTCTATTTTAAATTTTAAATAAATGATAGAAATGTTACTAAATTTATTAAATATTTATTTATTTAGTACGTGCAAAGTTAGTTCTAATCTAAAATTATTATATAATAATAAATATAAAATTTGATTAATTTCAGTGTCGTATTGAGGAATAAAGTTTAAAAATGGTCAATAAAGAAAATTCAATTGATGTGAATAAAGTGTTGGCACCGGAGTTAAGAGTGGGATCGGCGGGAAGTCATCCTTATTGTATCGGCCTTTCATTATTTCCAATTGTTTCACACAAAAGACATTTTTTTTATAAACCAATTGTTGTTTTTCTTTTTATTTTACATTTATTTATAAGAAATCTATTGGCATTATTATTGCCAGAGATGCCTAGAAATATATACTTAGTAATGGGCGATGCTGCGTATTTTACTGGAATTAGGATACAATGCAATGCCATCATGATGTTCATCACAATAATCCCCATATTATCACAAATATTTAATTATTGTAACTATAAGCAAAATATCAAACCAACGGATTTGCGTGTATTTCATATGCTTTCGGGTTATATAACGCCTAAATCTATTGGTATTTCAGACAAACAACTCGTCTATAAATTAATTATAATTACAAAAATAACTTTCAAAATAACATCTATATTAATATCTTCTCTAATATTTCTATCGTTTGGTGTAACAATATCAACATTTCTATCAAAATGTACATTAATTGAAATAATATTTATAGCAGTCCCTCATTCAATTATCTGGACAATTACTTCAACATATGTTTACAGTATAATTGTTTGGCAGTTCATATACTATTATATAATTACTTGCTATTTAAAGTTAAAAGTAACTCTAATGAACAAAAGATTAAAATCTACTAAAAATTATATCGCAAACAAAAGACGTTATTCATTATATATAATAAAAATAATTAATGAATTTAATGATATTTATGTTGAGATCAATAAATACGATAGTAATTATTGGTCAAAGTGTTTAGCTATAATTTGGTTCACAATTAGCTCCATAATTGCATTGTGTTTATTTTTGAGTATTTATTCAAATGCCATAATTCTATTTAAAATTTTTAGCATAATTTTTGGTTTTAACTTTGTATTGATTCTAATAATTTTAGTTTATATTTCGTCTCAAATTTATATTGAAGTCAATAAGTCTTATATGTTATTAAATTTAGTTCAAAAGTTATTGTGTAACACATATTCAACAAATCTTATAATTAAGGTGAATTTTAATTTTTGTCATCTTATCTTTATAAAATTTCTTATATAAATACATGATGGTTAATAGGTACTAACATTAATTGAAAGAAACGGACTAAAAAAAATTGGATTTCATTGTTGGATATTATTTGTTATCAATTATATGAAAGGCTTTGAGGTAATAATTGAATATTAAAAAATCATATAAACGAATAAAATTTATTTGCAGATATTTTCAATGGTTTTCATTATATTTTTAAAAATAACTGAATTATCGACAATAATATAAATTATAACTGAAGGAGCATAATTATCTAAAATTATAAAGTAAGCCAAATTTTATTACTCTATTATAACGAAAATTTAATCATAATTTTTGTATTATTTATTTAATAATGCTATTAGTTATTATTCATACTGTTAGGGGAACAGTATGACCCGACGGTTAGCACATGGTTTGTCTCCCCTTAACGGTGTGTGAATGGGTGGGTCCGTAAACGGACAACAATGTACTCACACGTAGCGTGACCACCTATGCTCTATTTCAGAGAACAGTTCTCTATTTGGACCTGTAATTGGACAAAATAGACAATCGTTCTTTATTTTAAATTTTAAATAAATGATAGGAATGTTACTAAATTTATTAAATATTTATTTATCTATACAATAATTAAAGGAATTGACATTTTCTTGATTAATAATTGCCATTTTTATACACTTAACACAATAAATTTTACTTCAACATTAGTATTAAATAAACTCGATTTTTAAATTTAGAAGAAAAATTAACGTAAAATATGTATTCTCTATTTGTTTTCCATTTTAAATAGAATTTGGTCAAATGTTCTTTATTTATAAACCTAGAGGTGATCACGCTGTTGTCAACAGATCAAATATTATGAATTAAGTGAAACAATAATTGTAGTATTCATCTTTATACCAGGTTTTCAAGCAAACATTATAAATTTTATAAATCTATTTATTATCATACAATTCCGGGAGCTCCCCATATCAAGGTGAGACCCCCGCCGGGAGACGGGAGTCAGACCCTGATTCCAGGAGACTCCCGGGCAACCGGGAGCTTCTGGCAACACTAGTCGTATAGCGATAGCATTCCTAAGCCAACCGGAGCTGTGCTGACCTGCAATATACTCGTCGGACGATCGCATGACTGTTATGTAAGTACTGGAGCCCAGCCTTTCTAGACCTTCAATAGCCGCCAGGATATCGCTGTTATCGCTGACCATTCGCCGTATTTTTGCTTTAAATCGGTGTTGTTTTGAATAGTATTTGGCATGGATCATTTGTATCATTTTCATTTTGTTGGTTTTATGTTTAAAATAAATGATTTTCATTTAATAGATTAAATAAATTTATTTAATAAATATGTTTAATACAATTCAAAATACAATAGACAAAAATATTATAGTACAGTTTTTCTATTACTTTAGTTTATTTATTCAAATATATTATAGTATATGTATAATTTAAATTCTTTGCTAGTAACTATTAGATATAATTTGAATTATTCATAAAATATTTGTTTAGTTTTATTTATTTACTTATAAGAAAGTAATAATAAATATAATTCCACACACGCTAAATATTAATCACAACCATAATTGAAAAATTTATTATATTTTTTAATAAAAATTTTAATTATATTTTAAACGCAAATATAATTAATCACGTGTTTTTACAGTATTTCCATTTTATTTAGTTTACATACTGTAGATCAACAATTTACAAGTTTCATAATTCCTTTTAATTATTTATGCAATACTAAAAGTTAATGATGATTGTGGTAACAATAATTTTTTTAATCAAATAAGCTTATTTATAAATGGCAAATATAAAATTTTATTCTACTTACAAACAAGCAAGGTGCAACATTCGTATCATAATTTATGATATACATAATTATTTTTAGCTGTGCTGTTTTAAAATTATGTAAATAATGTAAAAATTTTATTGAAAACAATATAACGCATTTTTATAAATACAATTAATTAGGGTAATACAATATTTAAGTTATAATAAGGGAAATAGTATTAAAGTTATCATGAAATTTATAATTTTGTTACAAAATTAACCTTAAAAATGTTATTATTTGCTAAACAATTTGGTTGTTTTTGTTAAATTATTAATATATAAGTTTATGTGACTTTTTGAGGAAATTAACTGGTCACCCTAATTTTTGGCAAAACCTAATTTTGTATAATAGTTCTTTTTAAATGTTACACCATGGTAACTTTTGACCCACTCCTTTACGCCATATGGAGTGAGCATAGGTCTGTAGAATACAAAGTAATGCGGAAAACTACCAGCCCTTAGTGCCCTGTGAACAACTTGGGCACAATTATTAACTAGCAAGTTGTAATTCTCTGAGCCTTTGCGGGCATTCTTTAGAAACCGTGTCCACCAATGTTTCACACTTTTTATATTAATCATGTGATCAGGAATGAGCAGATATTCATCAGGGCCTCTGCCTATATAATTAAAATAAATGTGCTTGTTAAATAAATACAAAGTGTGTCTCCAATTATATAACATATTCTATAACTTATAGACTATAAGCCATTTTTCATAAATGGAACATGATTAAAAATATTTAAACAATTTCACATCAACTATGATTTTATCAACAGTGATTAAGCTGTTTTTTTGTAAATAATAATTTTTCTATAATCTGGGACACATTGTAAGTTGCATATAATGTAATTTATAATGTAAAGTTTTTTACTCTTTACCTTCATCTTCCATATCAAATAGAAACGATATTTTCTGCCCTTTAGGCCAGTGGCTAATGTAAATGTCCTTCTCATCGTCATAATCAATAATTCTGAGCGCCAAATGACCAACTTGCAAATTTTTAATTGACGGTCCCCAATAGTATATCTCTAACTGCGATTCGAGCACTGTCTATATTAGAATATAATTTATTTTGTATTGTATCAAGATAATTTTGATCATTAATCTTACCTTTACAAGGTACCCAACAGGCTGTTGAGCTTGTTTTTGTTCCTGTAACATTTGTGTCCAAGGTGACTGTTGTTGTTCTTCTTCTTCTTGATAAACCAGTTCGGTCATTTTTGCTTATGGTAATGGCAAAATGTGATCCAGCTCAATTGAATTTATTTTAGAATAAATATATAAATGTTCACTTAAATAGCGAGTATCTGCACTAGACATGGATTCGAGGCAACTGCTTGCATTACCCTCATATATAAGTTACAACCATTCATGACCTTGATTATTGCACGTAGACAATACTGGTATTGCATATTTTGTTTATATATAGTTGTGTTAAATAATGTGGACGAATATAAATAGTGTGAAATTATAATACAGTATATTGTTTATAATAAACACTTGAGACAGTTCTTGTCAGTAAATTTAGAAGTTAAGTTATAAATTTATAAAAGCAAATTATTTCATAATTCTAGTATATATATTTTATCATATAACATGCTCAATTAATTATATTCAAATGTTTACAAAATTAAATTTATTGCAAAACTAGTTAATTATTAAAACATGAAATAACCAACTTCAAATTTGATTTTATTCACTAATAAAAGTTATAATAAAAATTTAATAAACCGTATTGTGGACAAATAGAGAATGTTGTATAGTTATTATGTAAGTTGTTTTTAATTAGAATATATAGTAATTGTTATAAATAATAACATTACTTTAATTAACGTAATTTAATCAATATAATTAATTTATGTTTTATTTTTCATTTATTAAGATAATTCAAGTATTTAAAATAAACCAAGCTAATTATATTTATTATTTATAATATCGAATTTGTTATACTTAAAACTTTTTTCAAAATACAATAATAAATCATTAATAATAATATTTTCAAAATTATTAGTAATCAACATGCCATTATTTAAATATAACCATTATAAATTTAATACAATAATAACTTATACTGTAAAATAAAACTGATATAAACTTGATATAATAAATATATCTTAAATGACATTTTTGATCAGTTCTGACAAATTGTAGTTTAAATAGCGTTCAATAAAACTATTAAATTGTTTTTACAAATAAAATTACAATTTAAAATAAACCGTATGTTATATTTTATCATTATTTGAATCGATTTAAATAACCTAAATAATACATTATACTGTATGTTTAAATAGACTGGTTTAAACTTTAAAACTAAATATCTTACAATCTTGTTGTTAGAATGGTATAACTTAAAATTCTAATTTTATGTTATAGCTTAAAAATTTATTTAAAACTTATTGAGTACTTTGTCAAAGTTAATTTACAATTTAGCCCCAAAGGCTAATTATATTGCATATAAATTGACACTATATTTATAATAAATTTTATACTTGGCTAAAATTTTATTAAAGTATTGTTTAATAATGAATGAAAATATTAAATGTAATGAATTATTGCATAAAAATTTGCAAATACAATCAGCAGCGAATCAATTGTATAGAATAGGGTTATCATTATTTAAGCCTAAAATACCCATAAAACAACCATGGTACTCACGGCCTATCATTATAATCATGACACTGTTGTATTATTTATTCGCAAACTCAACTTGTTTAATAAATAATGGGCAAAATGAAAAAATCGTTTTAGTTTTTGGTGATTTTTCTCATTTAATTGGTGCCGGAATTTACTTAAAAATTGCAATTAATTTATTTATAATAATTATTTTGTGCATTCAATCAATATATCACTACAACTATTGGTGTGGTATTGAACCGACATTTCTCCGGGTGTTTGCTATGATGTCAGGTATGGTTACCCCCTA
>CAJPIZ010001116.1:0-12267 GCA_905368565.1 Medioppia subpectinata | reverse complement strand
CTCTCTCTCTCTCTCTCTCTCTCTCTCTCTCTCTCTCTCTCTCTCTCTCTCTCTCTCTCTCTCTCTCTCTCTCTCAACCGTTTCTGCGCCTAAAATAGTTTTCTATTACCGTTTATGTAAAAATATTTCACATTTCTAACGCAATATCAGATTATTATAATGAAAACGTTTTGTTATATAAAATGTTATTAATAATACTGTTTTATTCATAGTATTAATCTTGCAATAAATTGTATTTTAATTAATAATTATTAATAATTTATTTAAAATAGTATTTAAAATTATTTTTTAAATTGTTAAATTTTTGTATAAAGTAGTAATTGAAAAAGGTTTGCATCTATTTAAGTTTTTTAAATATTTACGTTAGAAGCTATGATGTAAAACATTATTTTATAACGTTATTCACATATTGGATATCAATAAATGATTATTATTATTATAAAAATTTTATTGAATACTTTTTTATAGTTTAATAATGAAATTATTGGATTATTATTGAAACAATCACTTCATTTTATCCCAAGATATCGCACAACAAATGAAACGCTTTGAGTGAATAAAACAAATACAGTATAATTAATTACGAGATCTCAGAGACTTTGTTTACCATTGGCTAAAAATGCAAACAATCGCACAAAAAAAGTTTAATTGTAAAATTTTCAAAATATTTTCAAAACTCTTCTCTAAATGCAAAGTCTATAATCCAAACAATAATGCAATAAATAACACGTTTTAAGAACATAACATTGTTATTGTTATGTCTAAAGTAAAGCAATACAATACTAACATAACATCAGACGAGAGAATATGATATATTTTTTAGTGAATCGACAAAACAATTATCAAATGAATGTATAATTTGTTTTCAATAATTTATTACCAAAATCCTGTTCTCACACTCTTTTACAAGTGTTAGCAAAAGCTGTGAATTCACAATCTGTTTGAATGTCTGATTTTTAAGCCTATGTTTAGCCAATTGTGTGATTCAACCAATAGTTTTGCATTTTCAACGCAAACCGGTATTCAGTTTCAACCCTTCTCTGCATATTCTGTATTAAATCCAATCGCATCTCATATTTTCATTGCATTCAAAGTCCTACAGTATTTAATAAATTGTTTTTTAAAGTTTTTACTCAATTCAATTCAAAATACTTTTACAAGTTTTGTCACTTATTTCATAACAGTGTTTGTAGTGAAGAGAAGTGTTGAACAATTTATTATAAAAATTGCATCTAAATATCTACCAAACTAAATGTATGTATTATATAATTGCATGTCATTCTAATCGCATATATTTTTTTATATTATTAATCATTTATTCAATTAATTATATATATTATACATAATTATGAGTTAAATTAAATATTCACAGCAATTATGGTTAATAAAGCGAATAATGGAAATACAATGAAGAGAGCGCTAATACAAGCGTCTAAGAAACGGGTGTACATCTCGTTTCCGGCGCCAAAACCCGATTCACAGCCCGATGTTTATAACCAAACGGAAGTAATACGTGTACCAGATTCACAAAATTACCTTCTTGTTCACTTTGAAGCAACTGCTGAATGTGTGCCTTTGTCTGAATATCTCAAACAAACAACTGACCAGGGTACTAATTATAGCTATTTTGCAAAACAAGATAAAACATATTAATTGATGTCCGCAACCTAGCAACATTCACTAAAACATTATTGTTAAACACTTACTATTTTAATCAATTTAAAAGTGTTAGTTTGTATGCAAATTAATAATTAGTTTATAAGAATTAACTTTGTATTAACCATTAAATTGTATTCAGAAATTTTTTTTATTCATAACACAGTTATTGTTAACTAAAATACAAATAATTGATTAATATATTAATATGTAGTTGAAATAAATTAATAAATTCCAAATTAAATTTTTTACTTTTATTAAAAAGTGTTCAAACATTAATTATGAAAATATTTTTATTAAAAGGCATGAAATCTAAAAGGATATATAAAATACATTAATTGTGTAATTGTGAAATCATCGAAATTTTTGTAAAAATTACAATTTTTACTTTACAATATTTTTTTAGTGTTAGAATACAGAATCTTTTACTTTTAAAATTTTGTATTTAATAGTTGTAATTTTATGCTTAAAAAGTAATAAACCTTTTACCGTATTTAAGTGTGAATAACAAAAGTGCGAAGATTATTTTTAAAATGTGCACTTTAAAACTAATTTAATATTTGCGCTCAAGTATTTATAATAATTACGATAAAACTAATCATGGGCAATAATTAAATTAATTTTTATCAATGGATGTGTCAATCAAACAACTACTCAAATCGTAATTAGGCGGGGTTTGGTCTACAGTACAGGTGAAGTAATTAGAGACAAAGTGAACGATAAGTATTAATAAAATGTCATTCAATAGTTAATGCGTTAATACAAACCCCTGTTGTTTAGGATTGAGCTGTGGATTAGGATTAGGTCCGACACCGCCAACGACCGGACCGAACTGATGAACGACTCCGGGGGGCAAATTAATGGTCAGATTACTGGATCCTGGATTAAAGGGCAAAGCAAAGCCTTGTGGAGCGCTAGACAATGGATCTATTGATAGAATTAAGTGTTAAATTGCTAACCAAATACAATATGGCGGGTTTGCACAGTACCTAAATTAGTACTTTTAACCTCAGAGCTGAAACCGACCCGCACTCGTGGATCGGGTCGTAGGGCAGACATAAAGCCGCTGAAACTCGGTCCAGAGCCCGATATGAATGAGATGCTGGGCATCGGCTTACCGTATGCCACGGATTGGTCGCGAGCGGAATATTCAATGGTTTGCGCCATTGAGTCGACAAATAGCGGTTCAAATAGTTGTTTATCTAATATTTGCAAAATATTGTCAACACTTTGCGAAACAAATGCATTCTTATATGTCTTGAAGTCTTCGGCGATGTATTCATTGGTCTGAAGAGTGAGCGACGATCCGCTGCTTTCGGCCGATACTATCTGTGGGTTAAATAGAAGGCAATTAGAAATTAGTTAATGAAATATTGATTGACAGCATATGTCATACCAAAGCCGATGCGATCAATATGTCCGACACTTTAACCGCTTTGATTGAAAGGTTTTGTTTAGTTTTTGGGTAAATATATCTCAAGCCATACGTGTCTTGGGATGCGTTCCACCCGTTGGGTAGCATTTCAGAGCCGACACCCGACTCGTCCGTTTCGGTCAACTGTTTGGACTCAATATATACATAAATGAAGACTATTAGAGATAAAGGGAAGGGATTGGGAATGGGATTACACTTACAGTCCCGCCGACGCCCTCAAAGACAAACCCTCGCCGAAGACATTGAAAGTGGAGACAAACGACAAGCAAATCGTTTCTTGACTTCAAGTCGTTGTGATATAATTGATGCCAAATCTCGAAACCGACGACCATTTTCTTCGACAATAGTTGTGAACACTTTGAGTCAAATCAATACAATTAACAATCAATTTGTGTATTATTTTTAAAAATATTTTAATAAACATTAGTAAACATTTCCATTACAAAAGTCTTTGAATGAGAATGAGATGAGAAGTTCTATATAATTATTACAATAGATGTTTAATAAAGGTTTATTACTGAATAACTTAAAACTACTAATTTCAGTTTTAAATATATTTAATATTTAAATATAAATTTATAATTTAAAAATAAATAAATATTTAAACTAGCGTAAGATTTTGAATTTATTAAACTGAATTTTACATTTAATTTACTTGAATTTTACTTACAGTTAGAGACAAACACACAGTATATGAGAGTTAAAAGTTTTTAAAACCAATCTTATAGACGTTTTGTGCTTCAGTGAAATTCTGAGACTACTCTCTCGCCCTTTTATTCAACTCTCTCTCTCTCTTCATTTTTGTGCCTAAAATATTTTAAACCCTTTTTTATTACTCTTTGTGTAAAACTATTTCCCATTTCTAACGCAATGCTTACGTTTGGTTACATCACAAACAGAGAACAAGACAACAGAATATGAAATTCCAGTGAATCGGCGAACAAACAAATATCAAATGAACGTATAATTTGTTTTCAATAATTTATTACCAAAATTCAATTCTCACACTCTTTGACAAGTGTTAGCAAAGGCTGTGAAATCACAATATGTGTGAATGTCTGTGATTTTTAAGTCTATGTTTAGCCAATTATTTGATCCAACCAATAGTTTTGCATTTTCCACATAAACCGGTATTCAGTTTTAACGGTTCTCTGTATATTCTGTATTAAATCCAATCGCATCTCATATTTTCATTGCATTCAAAGTCCTATTTAACAAATTGTTTTTTAAAGTTTTTACTCAATTCATTTAAACGCTTTTGACAACAAGTTTTATAAATTACTTAAAATATTTTATAAGAGTGTTTGCAGTGAAGAGAAGTGTCGAACAATTTATCATAAGAATTGCATCTAAATATCTACTAAACTAGAAATGTATGTATAATTGCATGTCATTCTAATTGCATATATTTTCATATTATTTATCATTTTATTTAATTAATTATATATATTAAACATGTTTAAATGTTGACAGCAATGATGGTTAATAAAGCGAATAATGCAAATACAATGAAGAGAGCGCTAATACAAGCGGCTAAGAATCGGGTCTACATCTCGTTTCCGGCGCCAAATGCCGATTCACAACAGCCCGACGTTTATAACCAAACGGAAGTAATACGTGAACCGGATTCACAAAATTACCTTCTTGTTCACTTGGAAGCAATTGTTGAACGTGTACCTTTGTCTGAATATCTCAAACAAACAACTGACCAGGGTATTAATTATAGCTATGGTGCGAAACAGGATTAAAAATACTGATTGATGTTCTCAACCAAGCAACATTCCCTATAACATTATTGTGAAACACTTATTATTTAACGTCTTAGTTAGTATGCAAACTAATAATTGGTTTATATTATAAACTATTATAAACTTTATAATAATTTCCTTTGTATTAACTATTAAATTGTATTCACAAATTCTATTTTATTTATAACACAGTTATTGTTAACTAAAATACAACTAATTGATGAGTTTATTAATATGTAATTCAATATATCTGTAAATAAATTCCAAATTAAATTTTTTACTTTTATTAAAATTTTTGCAATTATTAATGTCTTGAAGAGTGTTGTGGACATTACTCTTAGCGACCGATTTATTAAATTACTGAATGCGAATAGAATTGAGAATAAATTGTTGGATACGTTACCACAAAAGTCTTATGAATTAATTCATTAATTATGAAAATATTTTTATTAAAAGGCATTAAATTTAGAAAAAATATATTACATAATTGTGCGATTTATCATTTAAAAAATTTGAAATCGTCGAAATATTTGTAAACATTTTCAATACAGAAGTCTTTCATAAGTATTGAAAGATTATTTTGGGAATTACTCTGAAACAGTTAAAGTGATAATATTGTCATTTTTATATTTATAAATTTCTCAGGAAATAGAATTTATGAAAATTTCTATATAATTATTACAATACATGTTTAATGAAGGTTTATTACTGAATAACTTAAAACTACTAATTCCATTTTTAAACATATTTAAAATTTAAATATAGGTTAAGGTTTTGAATTTATTAAACTGAATTTTACATTCAATTTACCTGAATTTGACTTACAGTTAGAAACAAACACACAGTATATGAGAGTTAAAGTTTTTAAGACCAATCTTATGAACGTTTTATGTTTTAGTGAAATTCTGAAACTCGCCTTTTTATTCAACTCTCTCTCTCTCTCTTTCTCTCTCTCTTCATTTTTGTGCCTAAAATATTTTAAACCNCAACTCTCTCTCTCTCTCTCTCTCTCTCTCTCTCTCCATTTTGTGCCTAAAATAGTTAAACCCTTTTTTATTACTTTTTGTGTAAAACTGTTTCACATTTCATACGCAATGCTTACGTTTGGTTACATAACATAAGTTGAAGTGAGAGTAGAGAACTCATTGTTCGAGTCTTTGCTTACAATTTCTTAAAAATACATCCAATTTAAAAGTGTTTAATTATATAGTTTTGTACATTTTTTAAATTGTCTGGTCTAAAAGCAAATGTCTATAATCCAAACAATAATGCAATAAATAACATGTTTTGAGAGTTAATTATTATGTCTAAAGCAAAGCAATTCTTTGCCCAAACAGAGAACAAGACAACAGAATATGAGATTCCAGTGAATCGACAAAACAAACATCAAATGAACGTATAATTTGTTTTCAATAATTTATTACCAAAATCCTGTTCTCACACTCTATTGACAATTCTGTGACACGAATGCAATGTTTGAATATTATATTCTGGGCTTGAATTGATTGCATAAACAATTAGTTTGCAAATGTTTTATTTATCAAACACTTGAATTTGAACCCAATTTTAGGCCAATACATAATTATTTGTGATTATTGGCTAAATTTATATATTTTGCATAATTAAACTATTTAAAGTTTTTATACACAATTTTGCAAAATACTTTAAACAAAATTAAACTAGTTTTTACTTTTGAAAATAATAAATTATAAGTAATCAAAATAAATTATCGCCGATAATAATTAGATGATAAATTAAATGCAAAATCAAATTATTTATAAAAAGTTCAATATTTATTTCTGATTTAATTTTACCGTACATTTCACTCAATAATAATAATCAGATTTACAATAATATTAATAATGTATTAATGAATTGAAAATATAATCAACAGAAACGGTATTGAAATGAATTGATATTGATTTTGTAGTGTATATATTTTACAAATTATTCATATTATATAAAAACGTATGAATAAATTTATAAGAAATACAATAAACCATATCTTGTTTAGACATAAAATTGTTTTCACAAAATAATCATAATATTTACCCAAATATTCAATAAAAGTCACATTTTTGCGGCAAATAAAAGTTTCCAAAGTATTGAATGTGTAATAAGTATTGTGTTATAAAAAACGAGAGAAAAATGAAATTAAAAAAACCAAATATTTTGTGTGATTTAAGCGTTGGGATCGACGGGAGCCGAAGTCTGACCGGCTTTTGGGGCAGAAGTGATAAAACCGCGAAACAATTCCATTGGTATCTAATTATAAGTAAAAGTAAAAAATTAATTTTACAAATAAAACTCAATATACTCTGTAATGTGAATGAATGGCAATATTAGACCACAAATCTTGGTCTAAAGACAATGTACTGACCGGGAAAACAATTGTGGAATTCTTTTCGGCGGCGATTGAGTTGAGTGTCTGGAGATACCGGAGCTGAAGAGCGGCCGGCGATTCGCTGATCACTTCGGCCGCCTCTTTGAGGGCACGCGCGGCGTTTTGCTCGCCCTGAGCAGCGATCACCTGAATTGTGTCCAACAAAACATCATTAATATAAAGCATTTCACCTCAAAGACCAATACAACAGACCTTAGCCCTGGCATCTCTGGTCGCCTCGGCTTCCGCCGCCATAGATCTCTGCAATTGAACGGGAAGTCCGACGTCTTTGCTGTAATTGAATGGTAAGCAAAACGCAATTAAAAATCAATTAAACTCTTTGGTAAAGAGTGGGCGAAGTATTGGACATACATCTCAACCCTTTCCACTTTAACACCCCATGGATGGGTCGCCTCGTCGAGCGTCGTCTGCATATTGTGGGAAATGGACTCTCTGTCGGCCAATATGTCCGACAAGTTCTTTGTGCCCAAAATGTTGCGCAAAGAGGTGGCGGCCAACAGACGGGTCGATTTGGAGTAGTCCTCGACGTTGCAGATGGCGATCGTGGCGTTGGAGATGCGATAGTAGACAACGGCGTCCACTTTGACGGTCACCGAGTCTTTCGATAGGATCTCTTGCGGCGGAACATTGAATGATACAGTCCTTGGGATCAGATAATAGTCACTCTTGAGATAATGAGATAAACAATTGGTTAAGAATTGATCCATACCTGAGATCTACACACCGATAGTTGTCAATACAGGGGATAATGAAGAAAAGTCCCGGTCCTTTGGCACCGCCTTTCACTATATAACGGACATACAGTTAGGGGCCGTTAATTTCAATGCCATTTTATATAACTTGATGGTAAATACATACCTAATCGACCCAAACGGAATATAACTGCCCTCTCGTACTCCTTGACCACCTATTCATCATAAATTATAATTTGGTAAATATAATATTTTATCAAGGAATATTTATATGATTTTTATAATGAATTAATTTAGCTTATCATTGAAATAGACCCAGCTAATTGCAAGTATTGCTATTGTTGATTGTAAGTTTTATTTCACTGGTTTTGAAACTTAGCACCATTGAAATATGTATAGAATTAATGTATTGTATTGAAATATGACCATAAATAATCTAGACCCGCTTTTTATGGTGAACTTCAAAATGTATTTCCTGTCATTAAACCCCGTTATTGCCAAATGGCAATCGCTTTGTTAACTAAACCCGTTTAGGCCATGCATTGCTATGCATTTCGCAATCACCGCATTTCATCTTTGTCTGCAACCACTAAACCATTGATAACGCAATGGTTAGTAAAATTACATTAGTTATCAGACAATTATGCGATTATAGTACCGATCATAAAATTACATGTTATTCGCGATTAATTAATTGATTAATTAAAATTCATAAATACTTTGATGCAGAATATGAGCGAAATTGGGAAAGTAATGACAATGAAGAATATGGAGATCATTGTCAATAGTAGGGCACAAATGCCATTGTCGTTACCATTATCTAAATACAAATACAATTATCAATATTACTAGGTCAATTTTCAAATGGTTAATTTATTTGACATGAGTTTCCTGATTATTATTCTGATTTAAACACTAACAGTAGGCTTGTTGTCAATTATAACTAATAATTAAATTAATTTTTTATCATTAATTTAATTAACTAATGTATTGTAAAATATTATGATCTAAATCTAATTGGTTTTTAATATTAATTTAATCCAGAATATGTTACAAATATTAATGTATAAAATATTCAAAACACATATAAAAATACACTATGCACTTTATTGTTAAATGCATAGAGTAATTAATTGATGATGATCGCGATAATAAAACTTACCATCGTTGGGATTTCTTTTATACATGGGTATAATCTCATCTTTATTTTTCCCGTCGGTGGTCAACATGTTTGCGATTGTATTGACCACAATATTAGGGTTAATTCAATTCAAGTCCGCAGATATACCAGCAAAACAGCCGCACATCAAACAGAGATAGTATTGTTAATAATATTGCAAAACTACTGCCAAAATGTATGGTTTATATCATCGGAAAAATTGAATTTCGCTTAATTCACACCCATTTAAACTGCTTAAGCTGTGAATCACAGTCTGTCTGAATGTCTGTGATTTTAAGCTTATGTTTAGCCAATTGAGTGATTCAACTAAAGGTCTGGTAACTCTGGCGTCAAAACCCATGTCACATGGGTTTTGACCAATAGTTTTGCATTTTCAACGCAAACCGGTATTCAGTTTCAACCCTTCTCTGCAGATTCTGTAATATTAAATCCAATCGTATCTCACATTTTCATTGTATTCAAAGTACTATTTAACTTAAATATTAGAAATTGTTTGGTTTATTAATATGTAATTCAATATATCTATAAATAAATTCCAAATTAAATTTTTTACTTTTATCAAAATTTTTGCAATTATTAATATATTAGTTAATACATTACTTTCAAAAATTATCCTACCAAGAATGTAAGAATGTTAACTTAAATAATGTTACTATTTTAGTAATTCTAGCTGAACCAGATGGCACTTAATCAGGCCGCTTAATCACATCCAGTGCTGTAATGGTTGCATAACATTATATATATCTTATCTGTCATTATATAACACATATCGCAATATTAGTCCCATTAGATCCTAATATTATGTAACTTAAAATGCTATGCTAATTGTTAATATATAAAGTACTTATTAATTATCATAAATGTTGCATTTAATTGTAAAATAGATATCATGTAATGAATGCATACTATAGAAGGTTATTAAAGGTTGCATAAAATAAATACAATACAAAATAAACAATTTTTAAATAACAATATATTTATAAAATTATTTCATTTCATCCGAAAATATGACACAACAGATGAAACTCTTGAAAGCGTCTCATAGTAAGAGACAACAGGTATTTGCAGGCGATTTAAAATTCAATCAAAATAACAAATAATTGTTTTTCTCTCATATTTTAGCCACAACTCTATGCGAAGGACTCAATGGACAGATTCGGTGATGATTTGTGTGAACTTCTATTGTCTTACCTATCATTTGATAAAAGATTTCTCTACGAATGCGTGTCTAAACAGTTCCAGAGGTCAGTCTTCGGGAGTGTTGTGGACATTGATGTTGGAAATCATGGATTTAGCGACTTCAATACGTGTCATATTTGGCTGTTTAGAAAAATTGCCAAAAAGTGTCCAAACATTCAAACCATTGACTTTCGCGGAACGGATAGCAGATACGAGTTATTCATTACCGATGCGTTCAAACCGTTTCGAGACAATTGTCGACATTTGCGGGAAATTTACTGCAATTTATCGGAAAATGCATTTACGGGCCAAATATTCATGACTTATGGATCAATGATTACACAAATCGGAAGTTTTTCTCAAAATGCCAAACATTTTCTCCTTTATTGTCACCGATTGTCACAATTAGACGTCAATTCATTGCGTGACGTTTTCGACGCTTTTTCTGGACAATTATTTGCAAAAAATTTACAAAAATTTGAATTTTATAACTTTAATGACGACATGTTTGAAGACGTAAATAATGTACTGTTATCTGAATTCGTGGCACAAAATCAATCGCTTAAAAGTCTTGTCGTAAGAAATAATAAATGTGTATCTCTAGAGACTATCGGCGAAATGTGCGGACAATTGTCACGATTAACACAATTACAAGAATTGACACTCAGTTTAAAACTTTACTACAATGAGAATAACTTATTGTCTGAATCTTTGCGTACAATTGGCTTAAACTGCAAACAATTGCAACGATTGACACTTGAATTGAGTTGCGATCAATTCAACAGCAATACTATTCATTCATTGATATTTTATTCGCAATTAAAACATTTGAATTTAACAATCATTGGTGCCATCGATCAACAATTGTTGGAACCGTTGAGATTCTGCGACCAATTAACACATTTAACACTTAATTTATGGCTAATTAGTCACAATATATTCAATAATTGCGATAACCAGTGGCCACGACTTCAATACCTGTCCATCAAAGCAAATACAATAACTCTCAAGTGTTTGGATTGCATCTCAAGACTACCGGCGCTGCAAATAATAGTCTTTCAATGCCGTCAAGACATTAATCTCAAGGATAATGATTTTGAGATTCTGTTGATTAAAAGTCCTAAACTAAAACACATAGAACTTCGTGTAAACTATAAATTAAAGTACTTTTACCGTAAAATTTTTTAATTGAGCATGTTAAGAAAAAACAACTAATTTTTAACCTAACATAATTAAATGCATTAGTTAGGAAATTTGAGATTTAAGTTGCATTTAAAAATTAATAATAAAATGATAACTTTTCGTTGTCTTCGTATATATTTAATGGCGATATTTAGCTTTTTAAAATTTTATGACAATTAAATAAAACTATTTACAGTGGAAATGGAAATGGAAATAAATACACTGTAAACAAGATGGGAATTTGAATAGAATTATCAAGAGATTGGATTTGTAAATACTGTATAAACTATATGAGCAAAATGTGTACATTTGGCACTCATTAAAAGCTTTAATTTAAACGCAAATGGCATTAAAATTGACTGTCGTCCACACAATTCCTGCACATTATTATAAATTAGAATTATAATTTATAATCAATAAAATTACTGAATACATATTGTATTTCTATAGCAATGTTAATACACAATTAAGTCGAGCCGTTACTGAAATATTCTGTATTTTTATTTTGCTAAATATTAATAAATATTTTTATTAAAATACATGGATTTGAATACATAATTATAAGATTTATTACAAAAATACAATTTTAACAAATAACTGCATTTACAGAACAAAGTGTTGAGTGAAAGTCATTTCAAATAGGTTTTTATATAATAGCGAATGGAAACACAAATCGAGGCATTGATCACAAGCTTTGAGACAAACACACAATATATGAGAGAAAAACAATTATTTGTTATTTTGATTGAATTTTAAATCGCCTGCAAATACCTGTTGTCTCTTACTATGAG
>CAJPIZ010001115.1:0-18417 GCA_905368565.1 Medioppia subpectinata | reverse complement strand
CAGAAGAACTACTTTACACACTAAAAGCGATTTGTCGTCCAAAAAAAGTTCTACGATATCGACAAAAACAAAATAACAATTTATAGACACAATCGTGGCGTGAATTTGTTGATAAACATGTGCCCGAAAATGTGTTCATTGGTGTTATTGTTGATGTTGTAACAGAGGATTCATTCATCGATACAAACAGTGTTTGCTTTTCATCTCTTTGTATAATAAATGTCCAAATCTTGTCATTTGAATACATCTTAAGAATGGACTCTTGATTCAATCGGTTATTCATGGCTTTCAATGACCACTTTCTATACATTTTAATGCCATTATATGTGCCATTTGTATACATATATTCAAACATTAATTGGCATTCAATGGCAGATATAATACAAATTATGATCAAAATTACTTTCATTTCTTATTATAAATTGTAAGACTTGTTATCAATTTATATATGAAAAATAAATGATAAAACCGTTGATTTAAACATAAAAACATATTTTAAATTACAATAATTTATTTATAATTAAAAATTATTGTTTTACCATGCGCTTTTAAAATACATGAATAATTTAGTTTTAATAAATTGCTTCTCATTTATAAAAAAGCAGAAAAATGTCTCAAAAATCATTTATTAGAAATGAAAGTGATTTTATTTATAATTTGTATGATATCCGCCATTGAGTGTCAATACATGCAAACTATTAATTATGGTATATTTAATGGCATTAAATATGTGAACCCAAAATATAACCACAAATGTCTGGTTAACTTTATTTAAAATCTATTTCTGTCTCAGTTTTTCGTATTTGTTTAATAAATCTATAAATAATATCTAATATTAATACAATTCAAATAAATAAATAAAAATTAGTTAAATAGCAATACATATAATTATAATTGAATAAAAAATCGCTTTTAATAATAAAATCAAATATGAAATAAAAACTCTTACAATTTGAATAATAATGTTTTGATCTTTTTTAAAATTGTTATTTTGTTTTTGTCGATATCGTAGAACTTTTTTTGGACGACAAATCGCTTTTAGTGTGTAAAGTAGTTCTTCTGTAAACAATTATCTTCTTCTCCGGAATAACATCACCACAACTGACACGAAGACAATGACACCAATAATTGTTGTTAACAGAATTGCAAACATAATCCATAATACAGTCAATGAATCGCTAGAATCTTTGAAACAGTCTTTTAAATACGGAATCAAATTGTTTGACGAATTGCACTAAAAAACAAACAAAATATACTATCATTCAATTTTTTATATCTTTACAAAATACCGGAGCGGATAGGGATTGGTTTTCAAATGTAAAGCAATACTTCGGGCGTCCATTGATGTTAAACCACAGCATATGACCCGATGTCTGACTGTCCACATAGTAGTCGACAATATCCTCCAACCGGCGCAACAAATCGGGTGGTATTTGCTGGACAAACACCGGTATTGTAACTTTACATTCAAAAACAGTGCAATTGTCTACGACATCAACTTTAAATAGTTTGTCATCATCTATGATGGGCACATATGCGTATCGCACCCGACCCGACGAGGTGTTCAATACTATGTTGTATGTTTGTCGTCGTGTATATCCGGAAACAATGGCGTTGAACGTAACTGACTCTGGAGTAATGTAATCTTTGGTCACATATCGTTTGCTAGGGATGCCATCATTGTATTGACACACTCTATAAGGTTTATGCTTTTCTGTACTCTAAAAAATATAAACATAATATTAATCTCTCTCTCTCTCTCTCTCTCTTACATTATATAATATAAGGCAATCATAAGTGCAGTGAAATCCCAGTTTTCTGGGTTTCCTATCATAAAAAATATAATTTATAATTTTCTCTCTCTCTCTCTCTCTCTCTCGCAAATTGCAATACAAATCTCAGTCTTTTGTACAAAACGATTTTGGTAAAAAACTTCTTTGATATAACATCATCACAACTGATACGAAAACAATGACACCAATTATGAACATAATACATAATTGTGTCACAAAATCGCTGCAAATATTAGTAAAGCATTTAATTTAATTTAAAATTTAAAATAAAAATAAAGTATTTATTATACAATAAATTAAAATGTTATTTAATATTACTTTTTAATGAATTAATGAACAAAACAAATTCATCATTAAATTGAAAAATAATTTTATAACAAAAAAAACCTGTAAATGTATTTGTAATAAAAAAAACCTTTAAAATCATTACAAATATTTATTAATATATAATACAAAGTTTAAATAATTTTGAAATAATGGGAAAAATCATAACATATAAAAATCTATGGTTTTTTAGACTTGGGTTCAGTCTTTTAGTTTGTGTCTCTGATTATTGACGACAAATCGCTGGCAATATTTAGATTACTCGCTGAGGACTTTAACGACACGGAAGCCGATTGTTTTCTTCTTCGCCTAATCATCACCACATCTGATACAAAGACAATGACTGCAATTATGAACAGAATTGCAAACATAATCCATAAATGTGTCAAAGAATCGACGGAACCGATTGTAGGAACAATTGTAGTACCAATTGTGGTATTGATAGTATCAACAACTTTTGCATCGAAACAGTGCTTTTCAAACGAAGTCATATTCTCTGTTGAATGCACTGAAAAACGAAAAATTGGTTTTAATTAAAAGTTTATTTTTATATTATTGAAAATACCTGTACGGAAAGACTTTGACCATCGGGTGTGAAGCAATACATCGGCCGACCAGTGATATTAAATCACAGCATATGACCCGATGTCTGACTGTCCACATAGTAGTCGACAATACCTTCCAACCGGTGCCTCAAGTGATCGGGTATTTGTCGTACAAACACTGGTGTCCGGCATTCGGGCAGTTGGTCACACTCTTCTCCTCTCTTATATATCATGCGCGAAACAAATTGGTCATTAGGTCCTATACCTGTGCGCCAGGTTTGCAATTGCGACACAACAACCGCTCCCGTCTGGACGTTGAGGTGTGTGTTGTAAATAATTGTCGACAAATTGGATATGAATGGTATCAATGATTGCAGTGTATGCTTAGTGGGACTTTCGCTGTATATCAACCAAATCAGTTCCGCCTCAAGCATAGGGGGTTTATAATACAAACGTATGGCACAAATCATAGAGTGGTCACTCTTTCGACTATCCTATGGTATGATTATAATTGGCATTAGTTTTAGCACACAATTCTCTCTCTCTCTCTCTCTCTCTCTCTCTTACATTATATAATATAAGGCAATCATAAGTGCAGTGAAATCCCAGTTTTCGATCACAAAAAGCAGAGAAACGATTGACAGTTAAGGGATGGTTCGGCTCAACAGTGAATCCATTGGTGGACACAACGAGTGTTTGGTTTTCATCTCTTTGTATCCCAAATGTCCACAACTTGTCCTTTGAGTACATATTGTATTTTGAATTAATTCTGAGTAATGGTTCGTAGGCTGGGTTTTGAATCCATTTTCTGTACATTTTGATGCCATTATATGTGCCATTCGTTTGTATCAAATCACACATTGATTGGCATTCAATGGCAGATATCATACAAATTATAGTCAAAAATGCATACATTTCTTATAATAAGTGTTTTCTTTAAACGTTTATTATTTTGGAAAACTTTAACAGAAATAATTGATGAATAAATTAAATTATTTTGAAAAATACCTCGTGAACAAATATTTTAATCATTCATTGTTTTGTAGACTTTATGATTTAATATTTTAGAAAATTCTAATATTTTACTTACAACTAAAAACAACTACATTTATGTATAAGTACAATAGAGCTTAACGTTAACATTAAAGTTAACTTTAAATAATTAAATAACTTTATTAAATATTAGAAAAATTCAAAATACGTTACAAATAACACACAGACAAACAATTTTACAAAACGCAAACTCAAAATAATCCAAAATAAATAGAATTTAAAATAATAAAACACTGAAAAAACACTAAAAACCTAAACAGAAAATGCCATAACATATAAAAATGTAGGATTAGTTAGACTTGGATTCTTTCGGTGGCGACCGTTTGGTTGCGGCACCGATTACTTCATCCAACTCTTGACTATCAATACTTAATTACATTGATTGGCTCTCTTTTGTCTGAGTAACCACTTCTCGTCTACTCAGGCATATCATCACCAGAACTGATCCAAAGAGCATAAACGACAATAACAACAGCACTACAAACGCTATGAATAATTCGTTCACAGAATCGTCGGAATTGTAAGTAATGTTTAAAATGTCTGAATTGTTGACACTATTGAAATAGTCCTCTGAATACCGGATAAATGAAAACAAAATGATGAAACCGTTTATTTAAACATATTTTGAATTACAATCATTTGTTTATTATCAATAAATTTTTTAATAATGTGAATAATTTAGTTATTATTTATGGTTTAAATTAATTACATTTTATAATCATTTCTGTAATTAATATATTGTTTATTCGTTAAACATTTTATTTTATTTTACAAATTAGATATTTATTAAAACAACGGTTTTATAGCTTGCTTTTTATTTATAAAAAACAAGAAAATTGTTTTAAAAAACTAGAAATGAAAGAAATTTTATTCATAATTTGTATGATAACTGCTATTGAATGCCAATCCATACAAACTAATGGCATATTCAATGACATCAAAGTATACAAACAGTGGACATCCGATAGACAACGAGTCGTAAGATATCAGATGTACTCAAAGCAAAAGATGTGGAGATTTAACATCAAATTGAACCAAAAACAACATTTATTTGTGTCGACCAATGCGTGCAAACTTGTGTCCACTGATAACTGTGTAAAGAGATTTTCTGGCGTTTGTCGTAATCCACAACCAATAATGAATTGCTTTTATGATTGTTGTGTTTATAATGTAAGTCAGGAGAGACAGAGAGAGAGAGAGAGAGAAAATTATAAATTATATTTTTTATGATAGGAAACCCAAACTGGCATTTATAGAGTGACCGCATATTGAACCATCCCTTAACTGTCAATCGTTTCTCTGCTTTTTGTGATCGAAAACTGGGATTTCACTGCACTTATGATTGCCTTATATTATATAATGTGAGAGAGAGAGAGAGAGAGAGAGAGAGAGAGAACTATATTAATATTGATGTTTATATACCATAGTATTCCCAAATGAATAAAACCTACAAATGGTGTAATTATACTAAAGATGGCCATAAGAAGGATAGGGTCAGCGATTATCCATTAACTCCAAACGAGATTGTATTCAACCCAATAGTATCGCACAATGATTATAGAAAACAGTATAACATGGTATTGGACACCGGGTCAGGTCGGGTGCGCTCTTTCTATGCAAACGTCAACATTTTAAAAGACAAAATCAATTTCACCGAACAGTTTGTTATATATAATGAAACAAACTGTCCGTTCGCTAGTTGTACGGCACCGGTATTTATTGGCCAAATACCTAAACCATTGCGATTACAGTTAAAGTCCATCGTTGATTACTATGTGGACAATCAGACATCGGGTCATATGTTGTGGTTTAACATCAATGGACAGCCCATGTATTGTTTCACACCCGATGGCAAAAACCTGTCCGCAAAGGTATGTTGTTTAGCAAAATGTTGTTTAACTTAACGCTTATATAACGCTTTACTTTACATGTTTTTCAGTGCAATTCATCGGAAAATATGATTCCGTATTCAGAAATCTGTGTCAATAGAGTCAACGATTCTGACACCGGATTATGGATTGCAATCGCGATTCTGGCCTTAATTGGTGCCATTCTTTTGGGATCAGTTGCGGTGATGTTATACCAGAAGAGACATAAAGCCAGACAACAAGAGTTAGACCCACAGAGTACTGAAAGCATGAATTTAAGTGTTTCAAGCAATTTGTCGGCTATTATAGCCAATACTAAACTGTCGACCAGAAGTCCCCCTAAATCTCAGTTTAAAAGCTCATAGGATTTATTTGTTAATATTTTATGATTATTAATATGTAATTCATTCAAAATTATTGTGTTTTAATTAAAATATTACAAACAAATAATTTATTTTTAGTTACTCTATGGGAACAGTGCAGTGAATACGGAATCATATTCTCTGTTGAATTGCACTGAAAAACAAATTTATAAAAAATTATAAAATATATTATACTTTAAATAAAACATTTCATTAAACAAATGCCTTCTCTGATAGGGGTTCGCCATCGGGTGTAAAGCAATACATCGGGTGCCCATTGATGTTAAACCACAGCATATGACCCGATGTCTGACTGTCCACATAGTAGTCGACAATACCCTCCAACTGGTGCAGCAATTGGTCGGGTAGTTGTTCAACAAAAAGTGGTATGGGACACATTTGGGTTTTGCCACAAATTGACCCATCGATTACATAAAACTGATCATAGTAATCATTTTCATCCTTATAGAAGACATTTGCGCGAACAGAGCCTATCCAACGGTTCTGTTTGTCGAGTAGTAGGAGATCTTCCCTGAAATTGCCGACAGTCGACACTTTGGGACTAAATATGATTACATTAGCGTTATATCTATCGATAACCTCTGATTGATTGGTTTTCCAGCCCTCGGAATATGCGGTCACTCTATAAATGCTAGTTTGGGTTTCCTATCATAAAAAATATAATTTTTAATTCTCTCTCTCACCTTATAATATATGACAGAATCGTAAACACAATTCGTATGATTTGGTTTATTATCAATAAAAACTTTACATAAGTGCGAAAATCGATTGACACACTTATCAATGGTCTCAACAGTGGATCCTTTGGTGGACACAAAGAGAGTTTGGTTTTCATCCCTTTGTATACTAAATGTCCACATCTTGTCGTTTGAGTACATCTGATAGACTGAATCCAATTGTGGGCTTTTAATCCACTTTCTGTACATTTTAATGCCATTATATGTGCCATTGGTTTGTATGTATTCACACATTGATTGGCATTCAATGGCAGATATCATACAAATTATGATCAAAAATGTATTCATTTTTAATAATAGATGTTTTGTTATTTAAAAACTTTAATATTTAAGACCAGAGAAACAAAATCCGTTTAATTGTACTGAAAAATAATTCCATTTTTGAGTATTTTTGAATAATACCATAATGATCTCGTTGTTTTGTATTGATCTCGTTAATTGTTTTACAACGTGCTGATAACTATAATTAAAATATATTTTTATACAATAGAAAATTTGTAGATTTCTATAATCAGTTGCCCAATACATGTATGGACAGGGAGTTAACCAATGGGTTATTTATAAAAATCAAAATCAAAATTACATTTATTATAAGAAATAAAAGTAATAATGTATTTATGACTTATTATATATTTTAAGTATAACTTTATATAAAAATTTGAAATATTTGTTTTATTAATAATTTAAGAAATAGTAAAACATTTAAAAACTAATATAAATATAAAAATTGCTAATTTCTGGAAGAAATTATATTAAAACATAGCATTTAAAAGTAATAATCAATAATTTTGAAGTAAATAACAAATAATAAAAATCACTGAAAAATATAAAAATGAAAACAAAGTGAAAAACATAGAGACAAATGTTGATAAAAATAAATGCAATGTTTAAAACGTTGCCGTTTCTTGGCTTCTGGCGGTACTGAGTTGACTCGCTTTTGACTTTTGAGACTTTTTGATACTTTTGGCACTTTGTTTGGTCTTTTGTGTCACTTGTTTTGCTTTCCAGAAGTAGAGCACCAGAAGTGCTAACACGACAAACACGACAGCCATCGCCACAATCACGACCCAAATCAACCATTTATGGCCAGAATCGGTGTCATCGGGAACTTCACGGAAACAATGCTTGAAATAGAAAATCATATCCTTTGATGACTTGCACTAAAAAATTAACAAACAAAGCAAAAACATTATAAAACAATTTGCTATACATTTCACTAAATACCTGATCTGATAGAGGTTTGCCATCGGGTGTGAAACAGTACTTTGGCTGTCCATTGATCTTAAACCACAACATATGGCCAGCAGTGCGGGCGTCAATAAAGTAGTCCACAATACCCTCCAACCGGTGTCTCAAGTCATGTGGTATTTGTGTGACAAACTCTGGTGTCCGGCACTCATGCTTATGACAGTTTGAATCTGTTTCATATTTCATGTCACCAACCAATTTGGTTTTACTCGGTATAGGATTTGGGACTTTTTTGACAATAATATGTGACACAACAGCCCCTCCCGTCTGGACATCGAAGTGAGTGTTGTATATGTGCTGACGGGCGCCGGTCACCACAGGACTGAATGCGATCGCATCGACGCTAAGGTTAAAACCTTGTATATCATACCGATTGCCATCACTAGTAAAGACACATTTCATATAATGTCCATTCTTTCGGCTATCCTATGGTATGATCAAAAGTGGTATTAGTTTATCGTTCTCTCTCTCTCTCTCTCTCTCTCTCCTAACTTACATTATAAACACAACAATCATAAAAGCAATTCATTATTGGTTGTGGATTACGACAAACGCCAGAAAATCTTTTTACACAGTAATCAGTGGACACATGTTTGCACGCATTGGTCGACGCAAATAAACGTTGTTTTTCATTCAATTTGATATTAAATCTCGACATCTTTTGCTTTGAGTACATCTGATATCTTACGACTCGTTGTTTATCCGGAGTCCACTGTTTGTAAATTTTAATGCCATTATTTATACCATTAGTTTGTATGGATTGGCATTCAATAGCAGATATCATACAAATTATGAATAAAATTACTCTCATTTTTGATCTTTTTTAAGACAATTTTCTGGTTCTTTATAAATGAAAAGCAATTTATAAAACCATTGTTTTAATAAATATCTAATTTATGAAATCAAATAAATTGTTTAACAATATAAATTTATTAATTACAGAAATAATTTAAAAATGTCATTAAACAATAAATAATAACTAAATTATTCATGTATTTAACAACTTATAAATAAATTATTGTAATTCAAAATATATTTAAATAAACGGTTTTATAATTTTGTTTTCATTTACAAATTGATAACAAGTTTTACGATTTATATTCGGAAATGAAAGTATTGATCATAATTTATATAATATCTGCCATTGAATGCCAATCAATATGTAATTTAATTACAACGAATGGCACATATAATGGCATTAAAATGTATAGAAAGTGGTCATTGAATTCCGAATTAAGACAAGAGTCAAGTCTTAAAATGTATTCAAAGGACAAGATTTGGACATTTTATATCCAAATCGATGAAAACCCAATACTGTTTGTATCGATGAATGAATCCTCTGTTAAAACATTAACAATAACACCAATGAACACAATTTCGGGCACATGTTTATCGACAAATTCATACAACAATTGCATTTATGAATGTGTGGTGAGTAGAGTGAGTGAGAGAGAGAGAGTGAGAGAGAGAGAGAGAGAGAGAGATAAGATGGTGAGAGAGCTGATGGTGAGGGCATCAATGTATGTACAGAGGCATAGGGAGAGAGAGAGAGAGAGAAATTAATATTATGTTTATATTTTCTAGAGTACACAAAAGCATAAACCTTATAGAGTGTGTCAATACAATGATGGCATCCCAAGCGAAAATTATGTGACCAAAGACTACATTAATCTGGATTTAGTTATATTCAGCGCCACTGTTACCGGATTTACACGAAGACAAACATTAAACTTAGTATTAAACACGGCGTCGGCTCGGGTGCGATACGCTTTTGTGCGTTTCATAGATTACAACAAACTATTTACAGTTGATGTCGTCGACCATTGCACTTATTTTAACTGTACAATTACAATACCGGTGTTTGTCCGGCAAATACCATCCGATTTGTTGCACCGATTGGAGGGTATTGTCGACTACTATGTGGACAATCAGACATCGGGTCATATGTTGTGGTTTAACATCAATGGACGGCCAATGTATTGCTTCACACCCGAAAACCAATCCCTGTCCGCACAGGTATTTTGTATAGATATAAAAAATTGAATGATTGTATATTTTGTTTGTATTACAGTGCAAATCATCAAATGATTTGATTCCGTATCTAAAAGATTGTTTCCCTAAAGTCGTCGATTCTGTGACCGAATTATGGATTATGTTTGCAATTCTGTTAACAATTGGTGTCATTGTCTTCGTATCAGTTGTGGTGATGTTATACCGGAGAAGAAGACAATTGTTTACAGAAGAGTCGGGAACTACTTTACCCATTGAGAGCGGTTTGTCGACCAAAAAAAGTTCGATGATATCCACAAAAACATAAAAATAATTACACAATAGAATAAAAACATTATTATTTAAATTGTATAAATATTTGTTTCATATTTTATTTTATTATTAAAAGCGATTTTTTATTCAATTATAATTATATGTACTGCTATTTAACTAATTTTCTTATTTATTTGAATTGTATTAATATTAGATATTATTTATTGATTTATTAAACAAATACGAAAAACTGAAACAGAAATAGATTTTAAATGAAGTAAACCAGACATTTGTGGTTATATTTTGGGTCCACATATTTAATGCCATTAAATATACCATAATTAATAGTTTGCATGTATTAACACTCAATGACAGATATCATACAAATTATAAATAAAATCACTTTCATTTCTAATAAATGATTTTTGAGACATTTTTCTGCTTCTTTATAAATGAGAAGCAATTTATGAAAATTAAATTATTCATGTATTTAAAAGCGCATGGTAAAACAATCATTTTTAATTATAAATAAATTATTGTAATTTAAAATATGCTTATATGTTTAAATCAACGGTTATATCAATTGCTTTTCATTTATAAATTGATAACAAGTCTTACATTTTATAATAAAAAATGAAAGTAATTTTGATAATAATTTGTATGATATCTGCCATTGAATGCCAATTAATGTTTGAACACATGTATACGAATGGCATATATAATGGCATTAAAATGTACAGAAAGTGGTCATTGAAACCCATGAATTCCCGATTGAAACCAAAGTCAAGTCTTAAGATGTATTCAAAGGACAAAATGTGGACATTTGGGATACAAAGGGATGAAAACCAAACACTGTTTGTATCGATGAATGAATCTTCTGTTATAACATTAACAATAACACCAGTGAACACATTTTCGGGCACATGTGTATCGGTGTATTCATACATCGATTGCATCTATCAGATGTACTCAAACGACAAGATGTGGACATTTAGTATACAAAGGGATGAAAACCAAACTCTCTTTGTGTCCACCAAAGGATCCACTGTTGAGACCATTGTAGCTGATGGTGATGTGCTCATCATTGATGAGATAGATGTATTGGAGAGAGAGAGAGAGAGAGAGAGAGCTATCATAATAACCATGTGTTTAACTACAGGACAAGTCCATATCAACCAAATGTGAGTATAACTATTTTGACAACGATTTTAAGTACTTTACGGACCCAACGACTCAATACAACCCAAAGGCAGTGATATTCAGTCCATCGGTTGTGTCCATAGAGTCGCCAAATGAATACAACATTGCGTTGAATACAAACGATCGGTCGGTGAGTGTATTGAGTATCAAACCTGATGGCGCCACATCACGTGACACTATTAGATTGTATGGTGTAAAAATTATCATCAATGAGGGCGATTGCATGTACCCTAATCAATGTCAAAAACCAGCATTTGTGGATCAAATACCCGACAACTTGATAGAAAACTTGGAAGCTGTGGTTGACTACGATATTGGTGGCGGCGATTCCGGACATATGCTGTGGTATAACATCGCCGGTCAGCCCCGGTATTGCTTCACACCAGAGGGTAATAACTTGTCACAACAGGTATTTTACATAGAGCATAATACATTTTATTTATTTAATTAAAGTAACTTTTTAAATTAAGTTTACATGTTTATATATAATTCAGTGCAAAACACCAGCGGATATGAATGCATTTGGAGAGCAATGCTTTAAATGGTATATTAAGCCCACAGTTACTGAAACCTGTGATGAACCGGAAGTTAATCAAAAACCCAAACCAGAAGTGTTGCCAAATTTACTCAACATTGTGTCAATTGTGGCAATAATTGTTACAATTTGTGTATTAGTTGTGATCATTGTTTTATACATAATCTGGGGCCTAAAAACCCCCACATCTACACTATCTCAGTTAAATGTCACTTTTAGGGTGACCAAATGTATGTAGGACAATTGGTTATTTCTATCATGCATTAAAATTTTGGAATGTCTGACATATAGATAATTATTATACAATTTTAAAACAATTATAAACAGTTATAAACTCTACAATCTATTATTTAACCAATTATATTGTATTGTTTTTATTATATGTTTAGTTTTGTATTACAAATGGGTAAATGATTTTATAATTATTTATCAACGATTTATAACTAAAGAATTTATAAACTTATTTATCTGAATTTATTTATGTACTTGATTAATTTATTATTTTGTTCTATGAAAAATATTGTTAATTGCTTTATTCCAGTGATATTTTAAAAATTACTTTATATCATTAAGTTTTATTAATTTATAGCGATTATAATTATTATCAAGAATAATTAATAAAACTTATTTTATTATGTTCTTAAGTAAACTTTTGTTCCATTATTAAATTACTACACTATATAAATTAAAAGAATTCACATGTTATAAGTTTATAAAAATAAGTTTATAATAATTATATTTAAAAAATTTCTTTGTAACATTTGTTACTATTGATTCATATACAGTATGACTGTTAAAAAGTTAAATAATATTACATCTAATTATGATAAATATATGTATACGGGTCTACTTTTGGCCAGTAATGTAGCTTTTGTAAGTATTGATATTTAATAAAATTAATTAAAATGTACAATGTAAAAAATATAAATGTATGTTTTTTACAGGGCATGGTATTTTCGATATACGCGCCTATAATGGTGGACATGAAGTACATACTAAAGACATCAATGAAATGGGTGTCACTATTCAGCACGTTTGAGACCAGCGGATATGTACTGGGCACTTTTGGTACATGCAAAAAAACATAAACCACAATCTAGTCCGCATTAATTACAACCATATTCTCATTATTATTGCTCAATAGTGACCTTGTTATTCAAGTACGTGAACCGACAACTGACCATGGCCATATTCTTTGCCGTATTGACCATCGCGGCCGCTGTCATACCCCTATCCACATACGTATGGGTGCTATTCATGAGCGCCTTTGCCATTGGCATTGGTTCCAGTATTTATGTCTCGTGTATCTACGTGTGGATGATTGAGTTGTGGCGGCACAACCGCCGGGTGCCCGCCGTACAGATGCTGGAGCTATCGTTTGGCATCGGATCCATACTGTCAACGGTGGCGCTCAAGCCTTATATCATTGGCGAGACTACTACTAGTGTTAGTAATCAGACTCTGGGATCAGCTGATGGTGATGTGCTCATCATTGATGAGATAGATGTATTGGAGAGACGGAATCGGCTGATGATACCCACGTTGATTATTGGCGCAAGTATTATCTCATGTAAGCTTGATCACCATCATTTTACAACTATTATTTTACAACTGTAATTATATGATACTTTTTTAAATGCATTTGTAGTGTAATGTTGTTTTTGAAATCAGTGTTTAAAAATTTAGTGATAAAAGTATAAATACTTTTGTGTCTATTTATAAATTAATGGTATACTTAATTAATTAAGTTATATATAATTTTTAACCAATTAATAATTGGCAATTATGTAATACTTGGTGGTGCAGTACCGGTTGCCCTACTTGTGCTGTATTTTGTCCGCCCATACAAAGCGCCCAAAGACAAAGTAGAGGACAGGGATGGAGAGCCAAACACCGGCGCCGACAACACCGGTGATAGCCCTGGGATTATCAAGTTGTTTGACAGGGAGGATACGCCACGCAAAACAATACGGCTATTGTTTGCGCTGTTTTTTGCCGTATATGTCGCGTACGAAACGGTGTTCATGAAGTTTGCCGTCACTTACTTCCAGTACTCGCCGTTACGGCTCAGCGCCGAGCGATCGGCCGATTTGTACTCCGTGTCCGCCACTGTATACTCGGTTGGTCTGGCGCTCAATATATTCTACCCCTATAGGTATGCGAGAGAGAGAGAGAGAGAGAGAGAGAGTGAGAGAGAGAGAGAGAGATTAATATTATTAATATGTTTATATTTTTTAGAGTTTACAAAAGAATATAATACCTTATAGAGTGTGTGAATGCAATGATGGCAAAGTATACACACGAAATTCGACAAAAGACTACATTAATCCAGATTTAGTTATATTCAGCGCCACTGTCACCGCATTTACGGGAAGACAAACATTAAACATAGTATTGAACACAGCGTCGGGTCGGGTGCGATACGCCTTTGTGCCCTTCATAAATGCCAAAACTCCCTTTCAGGTTACTGTTGTAGACGAGTGCACAGATTATAACTGTACAATACCTGAGTTTGTCCATCAAATACCACCCGATTTGTTGCACCGATTGGAGGGTATTGTCGACTACTATGTGGACAATCAGACATCGGGTCATATGTTGTGGTTTAACATTAATGAACGCCCGATGTATTGCTTCACACCCGATGGCAAACCACTATCAGAACAGGTATTTGTTTAGTGAAATGTAACGCTTTGTTGGTTTTATTATTTAATTTATTATTATATTTTAGTGTATGGATATAATTCCTGATTCATTGACTTTATTATGGATTTTGTTTACACTGTTATTCATAATATTCGTACTACTCGTTGGATCAGATGTAGTGATGTTATACCGATGGGCGAGACAACGATCAACCGATCGGCGGTCAAGTGTTACAAGTTTTAGCAGCGATTTGTCGTCCAAAAAAGGGTCCGCGATATCGAGTAAACCGTCAAAAATGATTAGTGAAAGATCTAAACAATAATTGATTTGAGTTTTTGATGACATTTTATGTTTAAATTTTTAGCACTATTTCAATATTATTAGTAATTTATTACAAATATTTTTATTTTATTTATTATTTAAATTGCATTTTTAATTCAGTTTATAATTTATATGCCATTTGTTAATAAAATATAACTTTTACACAAATAATTCAAATGTTCAGCAAATAAGTCTATAATTAATTTAATTATTTGACCACTAATTTATCAGTCGTTGGCATTAAATGCAAATATTTTCTAATCATAAAATTAATTGCAATAAATAGTAATATAGAGATCGATAAGTAAACAAATTCAATGATAATCACAATCATTGAATAGTGTTCAATGTATTGGCCGACAATCAACGGTGTAATTAACACTAACACCCCTTTGGCAAACAATAACACCGAGCTCATTTTGTCGGTCATATCGAAATATTGTTCAGCAAGGGCGATTATACCGCCATACATGGCCGAAAAGCCCAGATTCATGACAATACTGGCCGCCCAAAGACACTCAATGGAGTACTGGCCCGGGATTAACAGTATTGTGCCGATTATGGTAAGTAGATAGTGGGCCGACATAATGGTCAACATGTTGAACCTGGTAAATAAAATCAATTAATAATAAATAATAATTAGACTCTCTCTCTCTCTCACTCTCTCTCTCTCTCTCTCTCTCTCTCTCTCTCTCACTCTTCTCTCTCTCTCTCTCTCCCGCATACCTATAGGGGTAGAATATATTGAGCGCCAGACCAACCGAGTATACAGTGGCGGACACGGAGTATAGATCGGCCGCGCGGTCGGCGCTGAGCCGTAACGGCGAGTACTGGAAGTAAGTGACGGCAAACTTCATGAACACCGTTTCGTACGCCACATATACGGCAAAAAACAGCGCAAACAATAGCCGTATGGTTTTGCGTGGCGTATCCTCCCTGTCAAATAACTTGATAATCCCAGGGCTATCACCGGTGGTGGTGTCGGCGCCGGTGTTTGGCTCTCCATCCCTGTCCTCCACTTTGTCTTTCGGCGCTTTGTATGGGCGGACAAAATAAAGCACAAGTAGGGCCACAGGTACTGTGCCATCAGTATTACATAGTTGGTGACAAATTATATATAACTTAATTAATTAAGTATACCATTAATTTATAAATAGATACAAAAGTATATATACTTTTATTACTTAATTTTTAAACACTGATTACAAAAACAACATTACATTACAAATGCATTTAAAAAAGTATCATATAATTACAGTTGTAAAATAATAATTGCTAAATAAAATAATCAAGCTTACATGAGATAATACTTGCGCCAATAATCAACGTGGGTATCATCAGCCGATTCCTCCTTTCCAATACATCCATCTCATCAATGATGAGCACATCACCATCAGCTGATCCCAGAGTCTGATTACTAACACCAGTAGTAGACTCGCCAATGATATAGGGTTTGAGCGCCACCGTTGACAGTATGGATCCGATGCCAAACGATAGCTCCAGCATCTGTACGGCGGGCACCCGGCGGTTGTGCCGCCACAACTCAATCATCCACACGTATATACACGAGACATAAATACTGGAACCGATGCCAACGGCAAAGGCGCTGATGAATAGCACCCATACGTATGTAGATAGGGGTATAACTGCAGCCGCGATGGTTAGTATGGCAAAGAATATGGCCATGGTCAGTTGTCGGTTCACGTACTTGAATAACAAGGTCACTATTGAGCAATAATAATGAGAATATGGTTATGATTAATTTGGACTAGATTGTGGTTTATGTTTTGCATGTACCAAAAGTGCCTAGCACATATCCGCTGGTTTCAAACGTGCTAAATAGTGACACCCATTTCATTGATGTCTTCAGTATGTACTTCATGTCCACCATTATAGGCGCGTATATCGAAAATACCATGCCCTTTAGAAACATACATTTATATTTTTAACATTGTACATTTGAATTAATTTTATTAAATATTAAGACTTACAAAAGCCACGTTGCTGGCCAAAAGTATACCCGTGTACATGTATTTATCATAATTACATGTAATATTATTTAGCTTTTTAACAGTCATACTGTATATGAATTAATACAATGTAGTAACAACAATTACACAAAAATTTGTTAAATATAATTATTATAAACTTATTTTTATAAACTTATATCATGTGAATTATTTTTATTTATATAGTGTAATAATAATGGACAAAAAGTTTACTTGAGAACACAATAAAATAAGTTTTATTAATTATTCTTGATAATAATTATAATCGCTATAAATTAATAAAACTTAATGATATAAAGTAATTTTTAAAATATCACTAGAATAAAACAATTAACAATATTTTCCATAGAACAAAATAATAAATTAATCAAGTACATATAATAATTTAGATAAATAAGTTTATAAATTCTTTAGTTATAAATCGTTAATAAATAATTATAAAATCATTTATCCATTTGTAATACAAAACTAAACATATAATAAAAACAATACAATTTGTAATAGACTTTCGAGTTTATAACTGTTTATAATTGTTTTTGAAATTATATCATAATTAATAATTATTAATTATCTACACGTCGGACATTGCAAAATTTTAATGCATGATAAAAATGATCAATTGTCCTACATACATTTGGTCACTCTAAAAGTGATGTTTAACTGCGATAGTGTCGATGTGCGGTTCTTTAGGCCCCGAATTTTGTATAATACAATGACTACAACTGTCACACAAATTGCAACAATTATTGCCACAATCGACACAATGTTGGGTATATTTGGCACAACTTCTGTTTTAGTTTGTGATAAACTCCCGGTTTATCATAGGTTTCAGGAACTGTGGGCTTAATATCCCATTTAATGCATTGCTGTCCGAATGCATTCATATCCGCTGGTGTTTTGCACTGTATTATATATAAACAGGTATTTAAAAAGTTACTTTAATTAAATAAATAAAATCCATTAAGCTCTATGTATTTTAAATACCTTTTTAGATAGTGGTTTGCCATTGGGTGTGAAGCAATACCGGGGCTGACCCGCGATGTTATACCATAACATATGTCCAAAATCGCCGCCACCGATATCGTAGTCAACCACAGCCTCCAAGTGTCGAATCAAGAGATCGGGTATTTGGTTTATAAAATCGGTTCTTTGGCACTGATCAGGGTACATGCAATCACCCTCCTCTATGCTCATTAAACCATATGATCTAATAGTGTCACGTGATGTGGCGCCAACAGGTTTAATACTCCATACACGCACCGACCGGTCGTAGGTATTCAACGCAATGTTGAATTCATTTGGCGACTCTTTGGACACAACCGAAGGACTGAATATCACTGCCTTTGGGTTGTATTGAGTCGTTGGGTCCGTAAAGTACTTAAATTCGTTGTCAAAAAAGTTGTACTCGCATTTCGTGATTATAGACTTGTCCTGTAGTTAAACACACGGTTATTATGATAGCTCTCTCTCTCTCTCTCTCTCTCTCTCTCTCA
>CAJPIZ010001114.1:0-18423 GCA_905368565.1 Medioppia subpectinata | reverse complement strand
GTTTCAGTGCAAATGAATTTGTATAGAATTTTTGAGTTAATATTATTTAACAAAATTTTACCATTTATTGAAAGGCAAGAAATAATTCCGAAAACACAATATGGTTATAGAAATGGGGTATCAATTAATGATTTACACATAGATATGCAAAAAATTATTTATAATTCATTAAATAATAATAATGTTAAAGAAATTCACATAATTTTCACAGATTTTTCTGATGCTTTTGATAGCGTTAGCCATAAGAGACTTTTAGATAAACTGAGAATTTACGGTATTTCTGGTAATATGTATGAAATAATATGTAATATATTTAAAGATAGAAAACAAATTGTTAAATATAATGATTGTTTATCAAGTGAAACAAAAGTTATCTCGGGTGTATTACAGGGAGCAGTTTTAAGTAGCTTATTTTTTAGCATATATACTGCAGACATTGTAAAATATCTAAATTGTAAAGTATTTAGTTTTGCTGATGACCTGAGTTTACTTAAGGTAATATACAATGAAAACGATTGCATTTCACTTCAAAATGATTTGACAAATATATATAAATATTGTATTGAAAACTCATTGAAACTAAATATTAACAAATGTGAAGTTTTGAAAATTACTTTTAAAAATAACATAGAATTTAATTATAATTTAAATGGTATTGTTTTAAATAACTCTTTAAATCACAAACACATTGGAGTTATATATGACTCTAAAATGTCTTTTAATACACATTTTGATTATGTTATTGAAAAGGCGTTAAAAAAGTTTGGTTTATTAAAAATAATATGTAATCGTGTAAATGGTTTGACTTTTCTTAGGCTATATATAACATACATTTTACCGATTCTAGAGTTTTGTAATCTCTCTGTTATACCGAATATAACACAATCTTTAAGACTAGAATCTGTTCAAAGAAAAGTAACAAAATATGTCTGTTTTAAAATGTGTACAAATGATCTCTCATATGACGAGAGACTTGTTTTATTAAAAATCAATTCATTAGAAAAACGACGAAAATTAAAAATATTAAAAATTGTATTCAAAATGAGATTCAAATTAAATGAATACTCAAAGAAATGGTTGAATGAATTGACATTTCACGAGACCTCAAGGAATGGTGTGTTTTGTGACATAGCTTTACATAAAACTATTTGCGATAAAAGTTTTTTTATATATGCATCAAAATTGTATAATAATTTATCTAAAAATATAAGATGTATTACTAATTATAATCAATTTGTAAAAGAAATCAATGTTTTATAAATATTCATGTATTTGTTTAAGGCTTGTTCTTAAATTCAATAAATATTATTATTAAAATATTATTATTATTTTACAAAAGTGAACGAAAAGCAGTGATTCACGCATTGAAACTCATGTTAAAAGTACGGCCGCAGTGTCTGTAAAAATAACCGCAAATATTTAGTCGAATACAATGTAAGACTTTGATTTGTCACTTGTATATAATTTGATTATCAAGTTTGTGTGCATACATTTGAATAATATTAGAGCTATTCTTTAAAAGTTATTTAAAACAAATTACTGGTTTCTTTTGGTACACCATATTATACATTAAATATAATATTTTGTCGATTTTGATTCTTTATGACCTAATGCTTAGGTTTGATTGCATTCATGATTTATAGAACGTGAGAACTAGAGAACGAAATGGGAGAGAGAGATGAAGAAGAAGAAAGCACTTGTGCCACAACTACTGGTAATAAGAGTATTGGATTCCGACGCCAGTCATCTACTAGTGGGCCAAATGTGTCGAATGGGACGCGAACTCAGAACCGGCTTTCCATCGTTGAATTGCCGACCGGAGCCCGACTCAGACAACGCCGTCGGGCCGTTGAGATCACAGATCAGCGAACGTGTGTTTTATTGCATTCAAGGCTTAAAGGCATGAAATTAGAAGACATCGCGTATGAACTCATTCTTTCTTCTAATATATATTTGATTTAATGTTTGATTGCATGCGATATACAAATGACATGTTATGTACGGTTTGGCACAATTTGCATATTGCTTTCAAAATGAAATTAAACTTTTATTAGTAATAAAATATTACACAAATGTTTTATACAGTAGAAGCATATATTCTTAACTCATATGTGAGAACAGAGAGCGCTCTTGTGTTCGCAATAATATTGAAATAATATTACAAAACTATAGAATATTTATAACACATATAGAATAGTGATCTGCAGTTGCGTTAACTGGATAGAGATGTTAACGTGCACAAATTAAAATTCTAGGATTATTCAGCATGAGATATTTGTTTATTTTAATTTATTAAAGCGTCGATATGCAATATTTAAAAATCACATCACAAACAACTACATAACCTTTATAACAAAATATATTGACCAAGGTTTGCAAGCAATTGGAAAAATAACCTACAAAGATGCATCAACATTTAAAAACTTATTAATGCTATTTAGGAAATTTTTAAATATTTTTAAAAACAATTAGTTTGATTCAAATAAATTGTTGAAACTATTTGTAATTTTTCATAGAAAAAGCATTGGCCCATTAGAATTACTCATATAAATATAGAGCTTTGATTTTTCGAGAAAAAATATAAATTTGAAACTATACATGGTCAAAATTGGAAAAATTTGGGAATTACGTTCTAATTAAATCTTCATAATAATAATTATGGATTTAAGTGGTTTTAAAAAAGTTTACAAACGCAATATAATGTTATTCATTTAGGCAAACATAATTGACAAGCATATAAATATGCCGTTTGTATCTCATATTTTATATTGTGAATGAACAATGTCGACGCTTTAATTATGATTGAATTAGAAATGAGACATAGAGTAGATTTGAAGTTTTTGATGCCATTTGTCTAAATTGAATGCATTGCAATCGGTGGACATTCCTAGTTTGTAATGTGCATTGCATTCTGTGATTGTAATAAACAACAATCACACCCCTATTCTGGTATATATGGGTATCTCCCTATGCCCTCTGTGCCACACATTTGCTCTGTAATCTACTGTACTTTTTACTATTGAGTAACTATACATCTGTGCAGTAGTTGGAGTGCAGTGTGTTGTGTGCTCTCTAGTATCAAAACCAATCATTAAATTCTTAGCTCTCACTAAACACAAACACTACAGAATTGAGAGAATATTATATGTAAAATAATGGCAATAAAAATATATTACATTAATGATAGATATATCCACTTTAATACTGTATATTGTTCATGAATTTATAATAATTATAATAATAAGTGTGAATTGTTTGTGCATTTGTATTATTATATAATAATTGATTTAAATCGGAAACAAATCTCCATTTCTATGTATTTCTAGTCTGCAAGCATTGAGTGCCGAAGTGGGTGCGGGTGCGGGCAGTGAAGTGAGTGGCGACCATTCTAGCGGTCAGAGTCACAGGCGTTTGACTGCATTGTATAACAGCTACGGCACAGACAGTGGGGCCATAAGTGAGGCACGAAATATGGCTAAAAGGAGAGCCATTCAGTCGGGCGTTGGCGGCGGTGGACCGGCCGGAGCCAACATCAAAGGACCTACTTCGCTCTTCATTTTCAGTGAAAACAACTTCATTAGAAGACACACCCGATTCATCATTGAATGGCCATATCCTTTTCATTGCTATATATTTTATTCATATCACTTTATATTTAAAATACATACTTTTACTAATTTTTACGTATTATGAATACAATCAATAATAGAAATATAATTAGCATTTATTTATTGCCATATTAAATTTGACTATTAATTTAGTTTAGACCTCAAACGATTTAAACAACACAATGCTTTCAATTTACTAAATATTTGTTTAATATGTCATTTATTTATGGATTTCTAATAATTTCTGAAATACTGTTCAATCAGTTTAGAATATTAATTACAATTCATTCTAATAATTGTTGTATAGAATACAACTGTGTATACTGTGTTGACTATATAGAAATATGTATTTAACAATTCATATTGTTAATTTATTAATTTTAACATAATCATTGGGTAGTCATAAAAAGATAAGTCAATTATAATTACTGGTTTTTTAAATATTTAATAAACAAAATAATATAATGTGAAATGATATTCAATAAAATTCTCACTCGTATTCATATACTGTATAGAGAAAGGCTCATAATTGAGAGTTTCTTCGCCTGCGAATAACTCTATCCCTCATAACAAACGAATGCATTGCAGGCAAAACATCATTAACTCCATTATACAGTTTAATTTAGTTTTATGTTTGGCTTTATCTAATATGTAGTATACAATTTGATATAACGTTTAGTTGCCTGATTATATCTGATTAAATTTTATTCTTCTAAAGTGTTATTACACTCGTCTCATGTAATCACTAGTTCTTCGTTTGGTTTCATTCATTTTTTTTGAATTATTTTTATAAAATAATGTTTTTAACGAATGTTTATTTTACTTTCTTTGCTCATTAATTATTACGATAATGATTAAGATTTTGAATATATTTAACCAATATTATTATGTTTATTGATTAACAAATAAAGCATATATACAAATGATTTATTCAATTCTAATAAGTAAATAGATAAAATCCTATCGCAAATGTCAACAAAATATTGCAATCATAAAATGCAATACCAGTTTAATCGTTTTAAACATTTATCTTTATATAATATAATAATTTTATTTTATACTCAAAATTATTAAAAATAAGTTGAAATGAAAATATTTTCCTTAACATTTAATATATTTATGCTGATTGGGAAAACACTGTGTTTGAATATGCGGTGCTCTTAACCATTATTGCCAATTGTGTGGTATTAGCTCTCGAGGAACACCTGCCGAAGAAGGACAGAACGCCGTTGTCTTTAAAACTGGTATTATCTCAAAAGTGACACTTTCTTTACGTGTCATTGATTTAAATGAAATTTATTTATGAACGTAGGAAACGTCTGAGCCTTACTTTTTAGGCATATTCTGTGTGGAGGCAACACTCAAAATATTAGCCCTAGGATTTATATTACATAAGGGATCATATCTTAGAAATGTTTGGAATATATTGGACTTTATAGTAGTATTAACAGGGTATGTTTTGATTTTACTTATTTTTTTATTAATGATAATTTATTTATAAATAAATTATGCATTTATTATTATTTACTATATAACTAAGCACATATTTAGTATGTTGTTGTTATTATAATATTATTTTGTATTATTAGCAAATTATTGGTATTGCGCTTATTTATATTAATATAATAACTTAATTTGTAATTATTAAATTATTTAAATTCATAGAATGTATAATTCTTAGTGTGTTTGTATAGATAATGATACAAATATAGTGAAGTGATTACAATGTTCTAGCGTAGAGTACGAGCGATGCGATAGCATAGTGTATAATAAGACCAAACTGTCCGCCCTGTCATAGAATCGATTCAGTAATGTGTGAGAGTAGTGACAGAATTGATTGATAAATAGTTTCTAAACCTATTAATTAACTTTAAATCCAAGTTAGCAAAAGTGTAAATTCAATTTCTAAACTCAAATTATGCTAAAATAACGGGACAAACACTAGACTGGCCAACAAAGCCATCGAAGGCAGTCAATTTAAAAATGTTGACTTCCGAATGCTCCGTTCATTTCGTGTTTTACGTCCACTAAAACTTGTGTCCAGAACCCCAAGTAAGTCAACAATGTATTACGAATGTCATTGTTTCATAACAATGGACAATTACCATGGTCCAATAGGCCAAATTTGGTTCGGGTACAAATTGCTATTGGCTTAATATATGGCTACCAAATACCACTTATTGCAAAACAATTATCAATTTTATTATTACATAAAACACAATTAAAGAGTATAAAAATGTCTGCGTTTTGTATGAGAGACGCAGGTTTTGGATAACAATAGTTGTAGTGACTATAATTGTAAACATAATTTGCAATAGACTTGCATATAATTGTCGTAAATTAGGTAAATTTAGTGATTGTTTTCAACTGTAAAAGTATAGCACAATTATAACGACGATTTGTGAACCCGGATTAATATATTATTGTAATATATAGAATAACATAATAATATTTAGTATAATATACTGTAGTACTAGTATTATAATATAGTAATAATTAGTATATTATAGAAATAAAATAATTGTAATATTCATGCCTCGGATTTTGAAACAATTCTGACGCAAAATAGTGTTATGCACCACTCAAAAATAATTTTTTATAAATATATGTTTTAATGTTTATTTCTCTTATATACTAATTAATTTACAATTAAAACATCACAATAAAATATTTCAATAGACTTAATTTTTATTGGAAATATACAGGATTAAGATTAAAGGATTTAAATCAAAGTCACATGTCTTGCACGGGCAAAGCATGTGATTTACTTAACTATTAAAATACATGTTTTTAAGCCAACACATGACTTGAGTTATAATGCATTAAATGTTAAAAACAATAATTTTTCAAATCATTTTTTTTGAAATAATCAATTTGTTCTGTCTTTAAATTGTGTTTTAATTATTATTTGATAATATGTTCAACATTAATGAGTGTTTTGTTGGTTGAAATGAAGATTAAATTATATGAAGAGATTGTGTGAAATAATAAACTAAATTCAGTGTATTTTGAATACAAATAATAGTGTTTTGTGTGAAGCAATTAAATGCAAAATAATGATTATTTTTCAAACAATTGATTTCAATTTATGTATAATCAGTGATAAAATGCTAAAGAATTGTCATATCATTACTAAATTTTGTGGTTATTTTTTAATCAATTAAATAATTGATTGCAATTTATGTATGTTTTATTTATATATTTGTGTACTCATTGAAATTGTGACTTATTTTTGAGTGGTGTATAACACTGTTTTGCGTCATAAATGTTTCAAAATCCGAGGCATGGTAATATTTAGATGTACTGTAAATGAATATAGAAATGTATGAACATATAGTAGATTGTATGAATTTATAATAGCATTAGTTGTTTTGTTGCATTGATTGTATAATTGTTTGTTCTATAGGTTTATAACCTTTTATGCTCCTGCTGAAAAGCAAATGCTAGGCGGTGTAGATTTAAAAACATTGAGAGCCATTAGAGTATTAAGACCTTTGAAGCTGGTGTCAGGGGTGCCAAGTAAGTACACCATTGATGTCTGTCTATTACAACATTATTATTGTGAATTTCATTAGAGCTTTATTGCCCTCCTTTTACATTACAAATCAATTGCACGGTTGCATGTGCTCAGGAATAGCCAGTTATTCATTCTTGTGTCTCATACCATGTTATTTCTGTTGATCAAAACAAACCAAATATTGTCTAACTCTCACTATTTTATATTAAGTTTAATGGAAATACATTTATTTTGACACACGTTATATAAATTTAAAATCAATCAATATTATAATAGCATGCAAATGTTACCTATATGAAAGCTATCGAGATTTTGGTTAATCGGTTAGTATTGTGTAAAAATCAATAACAGTATTCTATCAATCATATTAAATATATTAAAACTATTCAAAACAACACAAAAACTATAGTCATTATTTTATGGCATTTGAGGAAAAGTTTGAACAATATATTTACAATGAAACATAACTTGATATTAATCTTAAAACAATTTATTTAAAATAGTTTTATAACAAGTAAAATACACAAAAACGATTGCCATAATTTTTCCATGATAAACATAACAAACAAATTTCAAATTTTAGATTTATTTTTTATAGGAAAAGATCTATAAATTAAGTTTTGATAACTTAAATATCGATTATTGTATATAGATAGATCAAATAAATTACACAACAGATGAAACTAAGATTCCCTTTGCATTCAATAAACTTTTACTTGTATAATTAAAACGTTAAACTAATTACTATATTACTGCCACAACATCCAGGTCTTCAAGTTGTCTTAAAGTCCATAATCAAAGCAATGGCTCCTTTACTACAAATTGGTTTATTAGTATTGTTTGCAATCGTCATATTTGCCATCATAGGCCTTGACTTCTATGAGGGGGCCCTCCATAAGACATGCTTCAGTTTGCCCGATGAAAGTCAGTATCAAATACAACCCGGAATCGGGTGTTGTCACCAATTCTGACAATTATATTTGAATAATTTTTATATTAAAATCAATTGCATGCAATGATTAATAATTAGAAATTGTGACAACACTTGTAATATATCTGAAATAGCAGTATATATGTTAAATGATTGGTAATGAATGGTATAATTAATTGAATTGACAGCTGTTATATACCGAGAGGGTGACGCTCTGGAGACGCCGTGCACAATGTCGCCCCCGGATAAGGCACCCAAAGGCGCCTATTCCTGTCCTAATCACACCATTTGCAAAGAGGGTTGGGAGGGACCCAACTATGGCATCACATCATTTGATAATATATTTTTCGCAATGTTAACCGTATTTCAGTGCATTACAATGGAGGGATGGACCAGCATACTTTACTGGGTATCACATTTTATACACTATTACACCAAGTGCTCTAAATAAATAATATCTACTCTATATGATTACTATAATTTTTATAAATTACATGAATTACTTCTATAATTCTGGTTTTTATAATTAAAATTTATTATTAACTTTATTTATTATTAAAAATTCATTGAAAATATTAATTAATCTAAATAACACTTAAGACTTTGAGAATTAATTTGTTTAATTTTATTAATAATAAGATAAATATATTTAATATAAATTGTGGAATCATTTACCATTATTATAAAGCATTTTATTGAGACAAACATTTTTAATAATTATCAAACTTACATAATGTATAAATATATAGTGAATTAGAGAGAGAGAGAGAGAGAGAGAGAGAGAGAGATTCTAATACAGTATATTGTATGTTTGTGTTCAATGTGCTCATAATATGGAGTCTAAATATTTCAAAATAAATAATGTAAAGAAAACAAAGAAAATATCGATAAAAAGAGCCAAGCTGATCTAATGTAGTTATATTAAATTATGAATCGCATAAAATTCTTAAATTTCATTTATTTAGACTAACGATGCGATGGGAAGTTCATATAATTGGATATACTTTGTGCCACTCATTATTCTGGGCTCATTCTTTATGCTCAATTTAGTATTGGGTGTTTTGAGCGGGTACGTTTATATTATAATATAATCATAATACCTATATTGTTCATGACATTATGCTTGCTAATAAATACATTATTACAAGTAACATTTATTCATTATATATAATATAATATTGTTTTAATATTATTAAAATAATTTTAATAATGAATTTAATAATGATTACTTCACAGAGAGTTTGCAAAGGAGAGAGAAAGGGTTGAGAACAGACAGGCATTCCTGAAGTTACGCCGACAGCAGCAGTTGGAAAGAGAGTTAAACGGTTACGTCGAATGGATCTGCAAAGCAGGTATACATCAACTTCTCATTCCTATCACTATTCCTATACAACAAACTATACAACAAATATCCAATAATTTGTACGAAACTTGTGTTGAGTGAAAATCGATTCAATACACATAAGGGTTTTTAATATGATTTAAAACTTAACTAAAAATGTGTTAGGATTTGAGCTTTTCTGTCCCACATTTTCTATATCTAAACAATGAGATTAATAGAAATTATCACTTATTTTTTTTATCATTAATTATCATTAAAAGCAAATGTTTGCATAAATCACTATTTTATAAAATATTAGATTAATATCATGCTGTTTGGGTACAGTTCATTATATAAAACCATTCATTATGTATAATTTATATTAATGTCAAAACATTATATTAATAAATTATCTCAACAAATAATGATTTTACAATAAATTTGTTAAAGAATCTAAATACAGAATGTGGAAATTATAATATATATCAAATTGTATATGGCAAATACTGATAATTAAATTTTAAAACTTGTATTTATTTGAAATTTATTGTTATATTAGAGGAAGTGATTTTGGCTGAAGAGAGGACTACAGAAGAGGAGAAAATGCACATAATTGAAGGTAAAGACAAATAAAAAAATATAATAAAGTTTTATAAATAATCTACCATTTAGAATTCAATTAGTATTATAAATATAATGCAATAAAATTGATTTTTATATACAGTCAATGATAATTACAATGTAATAACAAATTAGCTGTTAATCAGTAGTTAAACATCTATAACTCGTTTGCTTATAATTAATACGTGTCCACACTATTAGCTCGACGAAGAGCTGCAGCCAAACGAAAAAAGCTTAAGTCTATGCACTCGAAGAGTACGGATGAAGAGGAAGAGGAGGAGGAGGAAGAAGAAGAAGGTATGACTGATTCCGTTCTTATAAATTGTCAAAATAATCTTTTTTTAGGTGTATTCATATCTTAATTATAAATTATTTGATTAAATTTAATAATGAATTAAAGCATATTTACTTATTTATTTTAAATACACTAAAAACAATTGAGGCTAATTTACAATATAATATTATTATTACTAACTAATAATTCTCAAACCAATATAAAGTAATTTCTATTTCCTTTATTATTCAAATTGAATAAATCCTGAAAAACACATAAACTTATGTTCTTCAATACAAAATCCTTCACATGTTTTTCAAAGAAAACTCACAATCAATACAAACACATCTAAATAAGTACAGTATATATAGTACAGTTAGCGTGACCACCTCTGGGTTTAAAAATAGAGAACATTTGACCACATTTCCTTTAAAATAGAGAACAAATAAAGAACACATATTTTACGTTAATTTTTTTTATAACTTTAAAATCGAGATTATTTAATACCAATGCTGAGGTAAAATTTATTATATAAGGTGTATAAAAAATGACAATTTTTAATCAAGAAAGTGTCAATTCTATTAAAAAGTTTATTGTTGTATAGATAAATAAATATTTAATAAATTAAGTAACATTCCTATCATTTATTTTAAATTTAAAATAGAGAACAGTTCTCTATTTTGTCCAAATACAGGTCCAAATAGAGAACTGTTCTCTGAAATAGAGCACAGGTGGTCACGCTAAGTACAGTGTAGTCAATAAGTGTAGACAAATATTGAGTTACAAAATACTCAATTCAAGCCTATGTTTGAGTTTCTGTCTTTTGTTATAAATTATAACATTTGTTTGCCGTGAATAACAAAAAATAGTATTCAGATGCAACTGTTTTATCCTATTTTGTATTGTAATAGTTTAGTAGATAATCATAGTGTAGAAAATATATTTAATTTCAAATATAAATTTTAATCATGAAATATAATTAAAAATAGTTTTAGTCATAAATAGTGTTATTTAATTGAAAGTCGATATGAATTGACAACAATATATTTAATTTAAATGATTTTCTAAATTTAGTATAAATATATTAGCAATGAATGTGTGTCTCAAATGCTAAGACATATAATATGCTGATTATATGAAGAAGACTTCACAAATGTTAATCATATGAATATTTCTCTTTCTTTCAAATGCATGTCTTCTTGCAATCCGTGATTCGTCTCGTCTTTTACTTATAAACAATTGATTTGATCTAAAAATATAAATAATATAATATTCACTTTCACTGTCACATGAATTCACGCATTGAATACGATTTGCAACTTATATAATGAAATGACTTATTTATTATGTTTATTGTCTCTCTCATCGCACAACACATCTCTCATACCATTGATTGATATAATATCGACGACTGTATTGACTATAAAATACTTAATAACACATTTAATTCATTTTTGTGTCTTATGTTATCAATTCCTATGTGTGATATGTGTGGGCTTTCTATGTGTCTGTGCCTCTAATATGATGATCAATATTAACTTAAATATACAATACTTTTAATTATATGATAATTAAATGCCATCCGGAATGTGTGCGTGTTTTTCTAAATGCAAATTTTATTTTGATTTCAAACTCATATTTATGTATTTTTATCAAACAATATCTTATCTGAATATAAATGAAAATCATATTTGTATTTCACTCACCAATTTATATGACACACTATGACTTATATATTATGTTATATACTCTGATATATTGTCCACAACCGCACACACTGTCGATCCGCACTTTCCCATCAATATCTATGACATTATTTGCCGATATTTAATATATTTTATTGCCGTCATATAAAATGCAATATAAACATTGAATTAATTGAATGAATAGAGCCTTCAAGCAAAGTACTCAAAGGTATTTACAAAATGTTAAAATTATTACAACTGATCAACAATTTAGTGCAAATTAATGGCCACTATTTGGTAAAATGGTTTTAATTGCAAACCATTAATTAGTTTGTAGTTTAATTCAATTGAACGAATTTATTGTATAGTTTAGTTGGCGTTGAGTATGATTTGGGGCATAAATTTTAGTATTTTTAGAAAATAGAAATAGCTTTTAGTTTAGAAATTGTCCCAAAATTGGCCGTAGATTATAGATATAGAAATAGATATATCTGTATTATTCGTGTTGAATATATAGCTTATATTAGCATTGAATGTATCTATAAATATAATAGCATTTTTATTTAGCAGAGTATGACTTTTCTGTAATATCATAGCTTACAATTAGATGAATACCATATTATTAGATACCCTTTGTATACTAATTATTGAATCGCCAATTATAGCTTTAAATCGGTTAACATTAGTATTTTAGTGCTTGTATTGAGTCAAATAAAAAGATATAGTTAATTACAATTTATTGTAACGTTATGCATGTTTTTGTCAGTTTGCTTGGCTTTGTATGTAAAGCATGACTTTTGGGATTTGCATCCATTGAATGTCTACAAACGCATTGCACGTCCAAATAAATCCCATCTAATAGTAAGCCCAGAGATTTGTTTTTAAAATCCATCGCTTTAATAAAAATAATTAATAATTAATGCTATTCAAAAATACAATGACATAAACTTAGCAAATATAATAATCTATCATTCGTTGTGTACAATAAAAATATTGTCGTATATGAGAAGTGCTAATAATTATATTCTTTGTTGCAATAATACTGTAAACAACACCAAAAGGGTTTGCGAGGGCTTCGTATTTACACTCTAAGATTAAGAATAAAGGAGCATGCAAAGCTTTCTGGAAAGCTGAAAAACGGTTCAGGCAAGTTGTTTTGCATTACAATTTACTTTATTCTTATATTAAATATGTTGAACTGAAGACAGTTAAATATGTGCGATGTTTAAATGAATATGTTGCAATTCAGGATTGGTGTGCGACATGGGATCAAAACACAAGCATTTTATTGGTTTGTAATATTGTTGGTCTTCTTAAACACGGCGTGCGTTGCCGTTGAACACAAAGGACAGGAAGACTGGTTAACAGACTTCTTATGTAAGTCATACTATATATCCATTTCCTTGTAGTTTCTCTACTATATTGTATGCCTTTTGTTATTATTGCATACATTCATCAACTCTAATGTCTAACATGAATGAGTGCAATATTGTTTGACATTATATTGATTTTATTGAACAGTTTAGATGTATTGCAACTATATTTTAAGAGCAACTCTTGGTTTGTTTATCAATTCCAAAGACTGAATCTATAAAATTGGTGTTTTAGAAACTAGATTTTGGCGTTTCACAAATAATATTAATTATTATTTTAGATATTTTAATATGAAGGAACAATGCATATAAAGTAAAGTACAATATCATACGTTAGTTTCTAATCGATAATCTAGCAAATATTTAACACCCGTTAGCATTATAAATGTTTTTGTCTTACAAATCAATTGAATCAATCATTTCAGAGATCCTAATCAATCAAATAAATTGTTATCATTACAGTATATTCCGTATTCTATATAACTTATTGACAATAAGTTATTGAATATATGTTATAAAGTATTGCCATGTTAAAGTTTAGTATAAAATTCTATATAGCATAAATAACATATATTTTTAATCAAGAAATGCATTTTTAATGGATTTCAATGCAATTTCTGTGTTGTCAACTAATCTATGTTATCAACCAAATGCTCTGGAACCGTTTTGTCGATAACATAGATGTTTGACTGTATTTATGTTATACAATATTTATACATATTTATATTTTATTAAGTGATGGGCATTTAATTAATTATATTAATATTATTATTACAGATATTGCGGAATTTGTATTTCTGGGTTTATTTATATGCGAAATGTGTGTCAAAGTATATGCGTTGGGAATCAAATGCTACTTTGAGTCTGCATTCAATCGCTTTGATTTTATGGTAAGTAATTAATTCATAAACACATTATAAAGAGATTTGTGAAGAATTACAATTGAATTCAATATTTAGGTAATATTTGGCAGTATTTTTGAAGTGATTTGGTCTGAAGTAAAGGGCGGTTCGTTTGGCTTCTCTGTGTTGAGAGCATTACGTCTGCTCAGGATTTTCAAAGTCACAAAGTATTGAATGTCTTATTCATAAATAGTGTTCTCAATACACAATTGTGTTCATATTGTGTACATATTTGTACCCCAGGTATTGGTCATCGCTTAGGAATTTAGTGATTTCGCTGTTGGCGTCCATGCGATCCATTATCAGCTTATTATTCCTATTATTCTTGTTTATACTGATCTTCGCGTTGTTGGGAATGCAGTTGTTTGGCGGCGCGTAAGTACTCATCCATTGGATGATATTATATTGATATACCATCCAATACAATCACATCCAACACAATTCACACATTTTTTAGAAATATTTATTTGCCAAATATCCATATTAATATTTTGTTAATCAGTTATACGAGTATACATTATATAGTCCATCATTTCTTCAGTATTTTGAATCTAAGCTAAAACAAGTTAAACAAACTGTAATTTAATGAGCATTATTGACATTTTAAAATTTACTACAGTTTATTGTAGGAAATAAGTTGCTATTATACTGATATTTAATTGGCAATAATAGTGTATAATTAATATAAATTTGGAAACATTGTTTTGATTGTCAGGTTTAACTTCGAAGAGGGCACACCTCCGGCCAATTTTAACTCATTTGCGATCGCATTGTTAACTGTGTTTCAAATACTGACGGGTGAGGACTGGAATGAAGTGATGTATAAGGCTATCAAATCTCAGGGCGGTATACATGAGGGAGGAATGATATACAGCGTGTATTTCATTATTTTGGTGTTGTTTGGGAACTACACACTACTCAACGTATTCTTGGCCATCGCTGTCGACAACTTAGCCAACGCTCAGGAGTTGACGGCCGCCGAAGAGGAAGAGGCAGAAGTGGACAGAGAGAGGAATAAGGAAGAGATAGAGAAGGAGATCGCAGACCTGCACCGTCAGGGCACTAATACAGACACTCTGGGAGACACCGATGATCTTGACCTCTTGCCTTCGGTCAATATTATGCCTCCGTCTCCGTTGGCCAACTCGCGAGGGGGTGGAGGCGATGCGGATATTAGTAAAATCGAGTTTGAACTAGTTAAAATTCCCAAACCTAAGCGCCCTCACATTCAAATGGACGAGGAAGAGGAGGAGCCGTCGGGTCCAAAGCCAATGTTGCCCTATTCATCGATGTTCATACTGTCGTCGTCCAATCCGGTCCGTCGGGGCGCACACTTCATCACAAACATGCGTTATTTCGACGCTTTTATTATGATTATCATTACTCTGTCGTCCATCGCCTTAGCGGCTGAGGATCCGGTCGAAGAGAGCTCCGACATCAACAGCATTCTTGTCTACTTTGACTACGCCTTCACCGGTGTATTCACAGTAGAGCTACTGCTCAAAGTGGTTGACCAAGGTCTCTTTCTTCATCCCGGCGCATATTGTCGCGACCTCTGGAACATTCTCGACGCCATTGTCGTCATCTGTGCCCTCTGTGCCATCGCTTTTGGCTTCTTGTGAGTTCTTTCCATCCATTTCTTATATTTTATTTGTTTATTTCTTTAACAATTATAATTAAATATATTTGAAAACATTGTGTATAAATTGTATATAAATATGTTTTTGTTTTGGATGACTAATTAAAATAGTGGAGACGCTGTGAGTCCGGGTACGAAAGGGGCCGCATCTAGTCTAAGCGTAATCAAGTCTCTCAGGTATTCATATATTGCAAATCCACATCCATTACAATTAACCCAATTTGAATCGATAGGGTATTACGTGTATTACGACCGCTTAAAACCATTAAAAGAGTTCCCAAATTAAAAGTAAATGTTGTTCATTTTGATTATTTTTGAATTGATTACAACTATTTTATCATTTATAGGCTGTGTTTGATTGTGTGGTCACTTCACTCAAAAATGTGTTCAATATCTTAATAGTCTATATGTTATTTCAATTCATTTTCGCTGTCATTGCTGTGCAACTATTCAATGGAAGATTCAATTACTGTACCGATGAATCCAAACTGTTTGAAGTGGAGTGCGCGTATGTATTACTTTAATCATATCATTACAATTACCAACTTTATAACCACTGCATTCCATTATCTGTGTTTTTGTACTGGGACATTTTAATTAAACAAATTGATTCTTGTAAACATTTTCCCAGAACAAAAACACAGATTATTTAATGTTATTGGTTATAATCCGATAATTATATTTAAATTTTATTATATACAAATATTGTATAATTATTTATAATTGTATTTTCAAAGTTTTGTTGAAAGCACAAACTATATTTTAATGTTAGTCTATAATTAAAATTAACATTTTCTATAACGAAATCAAAATCTATTGGATATTAATGTCAATTTAATGAAAGGGTTTGTGATTAAAATATATAATTGATTCCAATCTAGCGGTGAATACTATTTATTCACATCAAACTCATTGCCTCCAGTGGTGAGGAAGAGAAGTTGGGAGAAACACCCGTTTCATTACGACAACGTTATTATAGCAATGCTTACACTTTTCACTGTACAGACCGGTGAAGGATGGCCTCAGTATGTCATTTAATACGTGCCATAAACTCATTATTTAATGCCATATTAATTAGCACCACATTTATATTTATTACATTCTATTCACAACTATAATGTTGCCTATTTAACAAATATTGTATGCTATAATACAAACGTGATTAAAATGTATAGTATTATATATATTAGTAGATAAAGGGTTAGTTGTAATTAAAAAATGCAGATTTAATATACTATATAATCGGAAATAGATTGACTATATAAAAACAATATGCTATTATTATCATGTATTTTACATAAAAGAATATTAAATAATAGCCCAAAAGTTAAATGAAAATAGAAATGAAAATATTAGATAAGATGTAAAGATTTGTAGTGTTAATTGGCATTTGAAATGATGAATGCATTGCTAATATATTTGTAGTGAATTGCGTGTAAAGTGTGTGTATTTGTGTCTTTGATAGAGTGCTTCAAAACTCGATGGACTCAGTGTTTGAAGATCACGGACCACTTCCTCGCTTCCGGATTGAGATGTCCTTATTTTACGTCATATTCTTCATAGTGTTTCCCTTCTTCTTCGTCAATATCTTCGTTGCCTTAATTATAATCACATTTCAAGAACAGGGAGAGAAAGAGCTCGAAGAGGGAGAGCTCGATAAGAACCAGAAGTCTTGCATTGACTTTGCAATACAGGCGCGTCCTCTACAGCGCTATATGCCTAAGGATAAGGACTCACTTAAGTATAAGATCTGGCGGGTCGTCGTCTCCACCGCTTTCGAGTACTTTATTATGGTTTTGATTGTTCTCAACACTATTCTCCTTATGATGAAAGTAAGCAAAACAACATTCAATTCATGCAATCATTTAATTCACTCTTTTGTCATTTTATCATATTTTAAAGCAATGTATGCATTAGATATAAGTTATTTATAATTATTATATTTTACTATTAATTTTTATTTATTAATTATTTTTATTTTATTTAATACTTTCTACTAAATACTAACATACATTATACTTTATACTTTATTCTTAGCAGCATTAATTAAATTATATTAAAATAGTTAATTTAATAATATTTTAAACATTATAAATTAAATTAATAATGATATATTTAGATAAACTTTTATAGATAAATATTCTAATATAAAAATATTTGATTTCAAGTTGTAAAGTTGCAAACTTTAATTATATACATTTGAAATTAAATTCCCTAATTTTAATTATAATTTATTTAATACTATTTGGACTATTTTACTATTAATTTTTATTTATTAATTATTTTTATTTTATTTAATACTTTCTACTAAATACTAACATACATTATACTTTATACTTTATTCTTAGCAGCATTAATTAAATTATATTAAAATAGTTAAAATATTTTAAACATTATAAATTAAATTAATAATGATATATTTAGATAAAGGAGGATGTCCAAATCAGCCCCCGCTGGCAATCGGGATTTGACCTAATAACATGAATGTACATCGAATAAGGAGTCCCCTGATATACTCCATATAGCTGAGCCACCTCGGGTTCGGCCGCAGT
>CAJPIZ010001113.1:3591-18439 GCA_905368565.1 Medioppia subpectinata | reverse complement strand
GAGAGAGAGTGATGGGAAACTCGAATAGATTTCAGTCATAAAGACCCTGAAAAATCCGGTTCTCCATTGCTATCACATGTAATCAAATGTTTAAATCAAAAGAAAAACTAATATAATCTTCAATTTCGACGAAAAAACATACGATTGAAGACAATGTATGAGAAGTCTAGGCCTAAGAATCCGAGTGAAAACAAATGACAACACATTGGATGCAATATTCAGTACAAGTGATATAATTTGTATTCATTACACACCCGTCCCATCACTTCATAAATTGTTTTTGAAAAATGTTTTTGGCTTTTGTTTCATATTTCGCACATGAATTACAGTAAAAAATAAGTAGAAAAACAAATAAACAGGAAATTTCCGGAGAAAAATGTTTTTTCTTCTTCCTTTCTTACTTTCCTCTCTTGTAATACTTATTACATTTTCGTGACAACTATTTTGAATGTCAGACACAAGTACTTAATAACACATATAATGATGCGCTTCTTATATGCAATTGAGTGAAAAATATGTATTTTTTCTTATGAAAGGAGATGTCATTCAGTTATTTAAAGAAAACTTTTCAATAAAACTTATAAAACATTCTTATGATTTGGAAGTTTTGTTTTTTCTTTTTTTCCCTCAATTAATGTATTCATCAAAAAGAAAAATAAATTTCTATCAAATTAAATAATCATTCGCATTATTATATGCTTTTATTGAGTCAAAAACTAATGCCAATACTTACTCTTTCATAATAACTATATAAATTATGTAATTATAAAACATCTATCAATACAATAACTACTAGATAATAACTACTTTCCTGCTCTCTCTCTCTCTCTCTCTCTCTCTCTCTCCTCGACATAAATACAAGTTTTGTATATTAATTGTGAATTGAAATTGAAGATTATATTAGTTTTTCTTTTGATTTAAACATTTGATTACATGTGATAGCAATGGAGAACCGGATTTTTCAGGGTCTTTATGACTGAAATCTATTCGAGTTTCCCATCACTCTCTCTCTCTCTCTCTCTCTCAAATTTAAATCAACATTTGATTACAAACTATTAGACAGGAATGTAACTTATAAAATATACCATATACATTTGTTTGTAAAACCCAATTACATTCTTTAATAGGATAATAGTATACTTTTTCTAATCCTACTATTGTTTTATTAGTTAATAAATACCAATAAATTAATTCTTTACAGATTTTTCAGATCTATGAGAAAATGTCATTTATTAACAATAATGTGAGCTTCGATTAAAAGGGCGATTACTGTTTACTCAATATAAATCATCATTTTATTAACAATTGTCTCAAAAATATGTAATTTTATTAACAATTATACTGTATTTATGATATATTGTCATTACATTTGGTTTGAAGTGTAAACACAGGATTAAATACACAACAAGTGGATGGACTTTATTTACAAACCGACCATGATCATCATTTGCTACATACAGTAACGTTATAACAAAATTAACATTCTGTTTTACCGTAATATGTACCAGATATCAGATACCAGAGATCAGGTAAAATTAATCATAGTAAACTCGCACATACAAGTTAATCAGTATAATAAATTAAGCTATTAACCATGCTATATATTTGGCTAATTGAATTAATAAGGTAGGTCAACAATGAATATGGTTCAAATATAAACTTACAATTTTCTAAATATGAATAACATTTAACAGTAAATCAATAATAAATATTAATTAATAAAAACAATACATAAAAATAATAAATATATTATTGTTTTTGTGAGAAATAGTTATTGAGTGCTCTCTTCGGCGGAACCAATGAGTCGGTGATTCCGACCCTCTTTTTGCCGGCCGTTTGGTCCGACTTTTGGACACTTTTGACGTCAATAAAGTTGCTGTCGTCGTGTCTGAACCGACATCTGTTCCCAAACTTACACTTCTTGTGCTTATGATATGTCCAACAGATCTGTTGAGTAGACTTTCCGCCGCCGCCAAGCCGGCTGGCCCGCTAGTGCACTACCAGTGAGTAGAAGTGCACAGAGAGGTTAACTCTGTTGAGAAACCAGAGAAGGAGAAACTTACCTAATGATTTATACCTATGAAACGAGGGTTAATAGAAGACGTCGTCCGCGGAAGCGGTCGATCGCTGGACAGTCAGCGGACACGACTGTAGCGGACGCTCAGCGGCGGCCACCTCTTCGTCGTCGGAACTGGAGGTCAGTTCATAATTAGTTGATTCAAAGGGATTGGCCATCGGCTGGACATCGATTGTGTCGGCGCTCTTCGAGTCGACCGCCTGTTTCGCGTGGGAACCGTTGGCAGCGATCTCTTCGTCGTCATCACTGCTGCTGTAGTCAATGCCTAACATGTTGTCCGCCGATTGAGTCACAGAAGCGCTTCCATTGCCACCAGATATGAATCAAATGACAGATGAAAGTGAAGACAAATTTGAATCAAACAATCAAAACAAACGCCTGTTTTGTTCAGACCTGACATATAGTGACCTCTCTTTGCATTTGTATTGCATTTCATTATAAGGTGTGAAACAACACAACAGACGGCAGACTATGACAGACAATACACATGTGTTTTGTGTTGTGTTTTGAAAAACTAATTGTAAAAAGTTTGTCAATTTTGGGATCAATTGGTCGACTCTTTCAGACACACAAAACACGGATCAGTTGAGGTGTGACTGAACGCAGACATGAAGCTGAAAGCGTTGGAGGCGTTGATGTCTTCGGTGGATGAGTTCGCGGACCCGAAGGTGAGTCACGAACAGTACGCGACTTCAGTGCACATCAGTTCCCGAATGCTGTTCACGATTGACACCACTTTCGATGATCTGCGGGACAAGTCTGTGGCAGATCTCGGCTGTGGGTCCGGACGGCTGGCCATCGGCGCCGCACTCGTGGGCGCGAAGTATGTGTTGGCCATTGACTGCGATTTCGACGCCGTCTCCCAAATGGTGGCCAATTTGGCCGACTTTGACGACGACATCGGCTCACGAGTGGACACCGTTTGCGCCGACATTACGGACGAAGAGTTTTGGCGACCATTTCATAACCGTTTCGATACATGTCTTCTGAACCCTCCGTTTGGGACCAAAAGCAACAAAGGTTTTGACGATTTGTTGATATTTTTGTCGATTTAATGCTAAATTGTTTTATGAATTAATTTAGGAATTGATATGATTTTCCTGAAGAGAGCCCTCGAGTTGTCTACAAACAGTGTCTATAGTTTACACAAGACATCCACTCGACAGGTATTACCAATGCTTTGGTTGCTTTGAGTCGTGGTTTTAATTATGCATTTTATTTGTGTTATAAATGTTAGCATATATTGAGGAAAGCGAGCGAATGGTCAGTGAATGTCGAAGTATTGGCACAATTGAGGTTTGATTTGCCAAAAGTGTATAAATTTCATAAACACTCGTCGGTCGACATCGAAGTCGACTTTTATCGCTTCCAACACAAACCGACGACTAAACCATTAGCTCTTTGAATGCGATTATTATGTTTAAAATATTTATTTTCATTAAATTTACTATTTTCTATATATTTGTTAATAACTGAATCTTTAAATCATTAAATCAAATGTTTTTTGAAATAAATTTTTCATATTTTCTGTTCATTATTAAATTATAAATGTTTAAAAATATTTAATGCACATTAAACGGGAAAATTACCATAATAGTTATTAATTATTTTTGCATTTACAGTTATTTTAACAGTATTTAAAAATGCCGTAAATTAATGTTTTGATAGCATGTGATAAATCGATTATTTTGATAAGTAAATGATTAAAATCACTGGTATGCCCTTCATGGGTCCAGATTTGAGTGCATTTAAGTCCATTTATAGCACTAATTGTGTAATTATTTTTATAACTATAAATTTAATGATAATTTATATATTGTTTAGACAAATCCACCAATATTATTTAGAAATTAAGTTCATTTTAATAAATAGCAATATTTATCTGTTCTTAAGATTTCATTATTTTTATATAAATAAATCTGTAATTAGTTTCTGATAAATTGTTTTGCACTCAAATACACTCTATTCTGCGATAATTATATTTGTGATGCATTCGTGTAAATGTTTATCTCACTTGTGGTCATTTTAGACGAGTCTAACGTAATCTAATGTAAATATTAAAAGTATATAAACTTTAGTTTCTTTGCAGATTTATATATTCTTCAACTACTTTGGATGTTTAAACAAGTTTACTAACAAAGTTATTGTTAGTGTAAATTATTTTCAATATTTTGTTATTAATTAAGAATTGTAGAGAATATGTCGTTAATATTTTTAGTGATCGTAAGTGTTATAACATTGTCTGCCATTTGGTATAATCGGCGCAAAAAACTTATGAATAAACTCAAACGATATGGTATTCCGGGTCCGACTCCTCATCTAATTTACGGTAATTTTAAAGAATATCAAACTAAAGGATACGCCAAATGTCACGAGGAATGGATCCAAAAGTACGGCAGAATTGTTGGCTACTATTTGGGCGCAAAACCATTTGTGTTGATCGCAGACCCGGAGCTCTTGAAAATCATTCAAATCAAAGNCGCCAAATGTCACGAGGAATGGATCCAAAAGTACGGCAGAATTGTTGGCTACTATTTGGGCGCAAAACCATTTGTGTTGATCGCAGACCCGGAGCTCTTGAAAATCATTCAAATCAAAGAATTTAATCAATTCTCTAAAAGGAAACTACTTCTTGACGGAGGTTTGAATATAAATCCTCGCCTTAAGAATAGTCTCATCGCATGTGAGGACAGCCGCTGGCGAGAGATGAGAAGCACTTTATCGCCCACTTTTAGTGGCGCTAAACTTAAGCAAATGACACCAATTATAGAGTCAGCGATCGATCAGTTTGTTATAATAGTCTCATCGCATGTGAGGACAGCCGCTGGCGAGAGATGAGAAGCACTTTATCGCCCACTTTTAGTGGCGCTAAACTTAAGCAAATGACACCAATTATAGAGTCAGCGATCGATCAGTTTGTTAATCGTGTTGAAGAGCATAAGAAGTTAGACAAAGAGATAGATATTTACGATTTGGCTCAGGATTTAACGATGGATACGATCGCCAAATCGGGCTTTGGTTTTGATTCGGGCGCACAAACAGAGACCGAACGCCAAGTGATTAATGCGGCAAAAAAGTCATTTCAAGTACAAGTGTCACAATTCTTCCTATTTATCTCATTCCTGTTCCCCGAGTTCTTATGGGTTATAAATCCCTTCCGATTAGTGGCTGAAATGATTAGCGATTATTTGGGTCAATCCAGTCGAGGATTTTTGCTAAAAGTTAGCGATCAATTGATTAAACAAAGACGGGAACAAAAGGGTGACAAACAAAAGGATTTGTTGCAAATGATGATTGAATCGGAAGGAACTGATATCTTATCCAATGACAAGCTGTCAGTCAGTAGTGATATGAATAACGATACTGTCGTCGACTCTAATGTGAGGATCAATAAGAAGACAAAGATGACCGACGATGAGATCGCAGCCAATTCTGTGCTTTTCTTTGAAGCCGGATATGAGACGACGAGCACTGCTTTGGGATATTTAATGCATATCTTAATTAATAAACCAGAAATTCAGGAAAAGTGTAGACAAGAAGTGAAACAATTACTGGAATCGGAGGGAAGACTGGATTACAATACCGTAACGAAGTTAAAGTACATGGAGTCTGTCATATATGAGACGTTACGCATATACCCGCCCATCACTACATTCATCTCAAGAATGCCCAAAACTGATTATCCATACAATGGATTAACACTTCCAAAAGGTGTTGATCTTCGAGTTCCCCTGTATTTCCTACAAAAAGATCCAGAGCTGTGGTCAGAACCCGAAGAGTTTATTCCGGAAAGATTTTCCGACGAAAACAAGCATTTAATAAATCCAGTCGTTTGGCAGCCCTTCGGAACGGGTCCTCGAAATTGCATTGGAATGAGATTCGCATTATTGGAGATGAAATTGTCCATGGCCAAATTACTCAATCAATACGCTTTCATTCCCTCTCCCAATACAGAGTTGGGTGACATTCAGCGGGACTTTAAAGTTATATCAATGACTCCCAAGAATGGTGTCTTCACTAAAGCCGTTGACATTTCTTCATAAATGTTTCAATCAATTTAAATGTCATTTTTTGTATTTAGTAATAAATTTCATGTAATATTATTATACATACATTATTACAACAACCAGAATAAAATTCATATATTCTATACACTAAATGAAAATTTTTGTATCATTAAATCAATAAATTTTCAAAACAATATCAAACACTTAACCGAATTTTATTGCAAACGTAATTATATTTCTGTTAATTTTAGGTTTATTTTACATTCAATTTAATCTTTAGTTTAGGAGTTTTCAACAACATATCAGAGAAATCATAATTATTGATATCAATGTCTTTATGGCATTGCATGACAAGTGTCTGCAGCGCTGATAATCTTGAGATGTGATCCAAACACTCGTCAATCATTGTATTGATAGTGATATTTAGGTATTGAAGTCGTGGCCAATGTTTGTTACAATTAAAGAGCCATTTGGTGTCCATTCGGTCTGAATATAATGTTAAATGTGTTAATCGGTGGCAAAGTTTCAACGGTTCCAACACTTCCTGACCGATGGACTCGTGGAACAAAAGACGTAAACGTTTTAATCGGGAGTAATATCGCAACGAATCCAATGTCTGATTATTGAGTTGTGGATTATATGACAGCAATTCAAGTGACAATCGTTGCAATTGTAGGCAGTTTTGGCCGATTGTACGCAAAAACATATTAAATGACTTATCGTTGAATTCAACTGAAATGAATGTTAATTCGCGTAATTGTGTTAATCGTGACAATTGTGCCGACATTTCGTTCAGAGTTTTATTAAAACTTATGTTAATTACGACAATACTTTTGATAGACTGATTCTGTGCCACAAATTCAGACAACAATTGGTGATTATCGACACAATTATACGGAATATGAAATGAAAATTCCCTTAAATTCTTCACCAATAGTTGTCCGGAAGTGCTGTCGAAAAGTTGTTCGACTCTTAGCCGAGAGAATCGGTGACAATGATTGAGTGAATTCCTCGAGTTTATTGAATAAAGTTTAATTCGTGTGACCAGAGGTCCAAAAGTATGGATCCATTGCTCACAGTTTGACCACAAATCGCAGTATATTTCCCGCAAATGCCGGCAATTGTCACGAAATGTTTTCAACACTTCGGGAATGCAATGACTGTATGATAGCATTCCTCGACAATAAATGGTTTGAATATTTGGACACTTTATGGCAATTGTGATCAATCTTTCACTTATATATTTTGCTGTTATAACTCTCATTAGATTGTCATCAATAATGATGTCCACAACACTCTTGAAGACTGTTCTCTGGAACTGTTTGGACACACATTCGTAACGGAATTGATCTTTGAGTGGAAAGTAAGACAATAGAACTTCACACAAATCATCACCAAATCTGTCCATTGAGTTCTTCGCATAGAGTGGTGACTATAATAAGAGACAAAAACAATTAAAATTAAATAAACAGTCAATTGTTTGTTAAATACATGTTTTCTGTTGTCTTCACTCAATTCATTTGTGGTATCAATGGATGTCTTCATAATTCTTGTGCTATTACTTGGGATCAAATGAAGTGATTGTATAAATTTTTGGTTAAAATTATGTTTTAATGTATTGTTTAATAAGTTGTAAACTAAAGTCACAAAACTGTCGTAATATTAAAATCATGCGAAACTTCCGTAAAGGAAATCCCTTCTCACAGGAAAATATTTTTAAAATTAAATTTGATTTAATAATTGATAATAATTTTAAAGTTACTTCACTTCATAAGTTATAAATCATAACAAAACCAATATTTTTGTCAATATAAATATTTAACCCCAATGAATAACATCAAGAAATACTGAACAATTGTAATTAAATATTATATTCTGTATTTAGTTGTTAAAAAACAAAACTATTAATTCCAAGTTTTAATAATGATTAAGGCTAATGGAAACAATTCAGTAATATTGCAGTTGTTTTTAATAATTTTTATGCAAATTTCTGTCACAACTGGTGTCGAGAATAAAATACAACTTTGAATTGCCATTAAGTTTAAACTAAAAGACCGATACAAATAAAATAACTGTAACTATTACATTTTGATTGGTTTTTTATAAGTAATCTAATATGAGGTCTGTTTTTGATAGCATCTAATAATGAGATTATTTTCATAAATAAGTTATTTAACAAATTGTTTATTCATGTGTTTAGCTTTATAGACATTTATTTCCACACTTATTAAGGACTTGAGTCCTAATTAAAACCATATTACTTATTAAAATGATATATTTGTTGATACATAACGAACTTAAATATTTTGAATTGATTATTTAAGTTTGCAAATGTGCACAAATAAACTGTATAACATTTTATCAATAATTTGATAACTTCTTTTTACAAAATAAATCAGACATAATTTAGCATAAACAATAAACTATATAAACTTAAGCTTCCCTACATTTTTATTCACAAACTATATTGAAATAAATAAAGTTTACAATTATTGGTGAAAATTATTTTCAATATTTCATTTTTAATTAAGAATTGGAGAGAATATGTCGTTAATATTTTTAGTGATCGTAAGTGTTATAACATTGTCTGCCATTTGGTATAATCGGCGCAAAAGACTTATGAATAAACTGAAACGATATGGTATTCCGGGTCCGACTCCTCATCTAATTTATGGTAATTTTAAAGAATATCAAACCAAAGGATACGCCAAATGTCACGAGGAATGGATCCAAAAGTACGGCAGAATTGTTGGCTACTATTTGGGCGCAAAACCATTTGTGTTGATCGCAGACCCGGAGCTCTTGAAAATCATTCAAATCAAAGAATTTAATCAATTCTCCAAAAGGAAACAACTTCTTGACGGAGGCATTGATATAAATCCTCGTTTTAAAAAGGATTTGATCTCATGTGAGGACAGCCGCTGGCGAGAGATGAGAAGCATTTTGTCGCCAACATTTAGCGGCGCAAAACTTAAGCAAATGACACCAATTATTGAGTCGTCTATCGATCAGTTTGTCAGTCGAGTCGAAGAACATAAGATGTTAGACAAAGAGATGGATATTTACGATTTGGCTCAGGATTTAACGATGGATACGATCGCCAAATCCGGATTTGGTTTTGATTCGGGCGCACAAACAGAGACCGAACGCAAAGTGATTAATGCCATAAAAAAGTCGTTTCAAACACAAGTCTCACAATTCTTCCTATTTATCTCATTCTTGTTCCCCGAGTTCTTATGGGCTATAAATCCTTTCCGATTAATAACTGAAATGATTAGCGATTATTTGGGTCATTCCAGTCGAGGATTTTTGCTCAAAGTTAGCGATCAATTGATAAGACAAAGACGGGAACAAAAGGGTGACAAACAAAAGGATTTGTTGCAAATGATGATCGATTCCGAGGGAATTGAAATTCTGTCCAATGACAAGCTGTCAGTCAGTAGTGACATGAATAACGATACTGTCGTCGACTCTAATGTGCGGATCAATAAGAAGACAAAGATGACCGACGATGAGATCGCAGCCAATTGTGTTCTCTTCATGGAAGGCGGTTATGAGACGACGAGCAGTGCTTTGGGATATTTAATGCATATCTTAATCAATAAACCAGAAATTCAACACAAATGTAGACAAGAAGTACAAGAATTGTTAGAATCGGAGGGAAAACTGGATTACAATACTGTAACCAAATTAAAGTACATGGAGTCTGTCATATATGAGACACTGAGGTTGTATACACCCGTTACTATATTTATCTCAAGATCGCCTAAAATTGATTATCCATACAATGGATTAACACTTCCAAAAGGTGTTGATCTTCGAGTTCCTCAATATTTCTTGCATAGAGATCCAGAGCTGTGGTCAGAACCCGAAGAGTTTATTCCGGAAAGATTTTCCGACGAAAACAAGCATTTAATAAATCCAGTCGTTTGGCAGCCCTTCGGAACGGGTCCTCGAAATTGCATTGGAATGAGATTTGCGTTATTGGAGATAAAATTGTCCATGGCCAAATTACTCAATCAATACACTTTTATTCCCTCTCCCAATACAGAGTTGGGTGACATTCAGCGGGACTTTAAAGTTATATCAATGACTCCCAAAAATGGTGTCTTCACTAAAGCTGTTGACGTTTCCCCGAATACTTAAATGTAAAAGTTTTTTTTGTAAATTATATTCTGTTCAATAAATAGTTATAAATAATTAATAAATCAAAAATTTATTATTTGGTGACAAATTTATTTTTTATCGTTTACTTAAAATAACAATTTATTTACTGTGTGTCAACACAATTGAGAGCATAATTAGTCATGAAATTGCTTTTGAAAATTAAGTGGCAAAACACACGGCGAGTGTTAATCCGTGTCAAAAAATATATATAATATAAAAAATGAAATATAATTTAAATAATTTTAATGGAAACTATTTGATCGATTCATTTGTTGGTCAATAAAAAAATTCTAATCAAAAAATCAGTTTCAATACATAACAACTCTTGACTTAAACTATTTCTTATAAGCAAAATAATCGCCGGTCGGGTCCTCGAGCCAGGGGTAGTTCTGGGGGCACTCCGAGCACGTGTGCAAACGCACGGTCTCTCCCGGCAGCTCTCGGGTACTGAGCGGGCAATGGTTGGGAAGGTTGCAGAGGGGCTGACCCTTCACATCGCACTTCTCCTTCCAGGGGGCGAAGTCTCGCACCTGAGACAACTCAGTGGGCGTTTGCATCCATTGCAGCACTTGTGTCATCGTCACGAAGTAGACGTCGTTTCGGTCGAGCACTTCATCGATCCATTGGATAAATGCGTCCAAATATTCGGGATTGAGTTTAAGCCACGACGCGTGGAAGAAGATACCCAATGGGGCTCTGTTTGTCTTGTAGTGTCGGTCGAGATTGTGGTTCAAAAAGTTGTAGAACTGGTCGCCGGTAATCAAACTAGCGCAACTGTCCACCATTGAGCACCCCGATAGCTCTTCGTCGAAGTTGGGGTCGTCTCGTCTGTCCAACTCATTCATAACCATTTCCCAGACGGCGTGCGAACGGGTCGGACAGTTCTGGCCGTTGCCGTGACATTTGTGCGGCATTCGGAAGTACAGAGTGTAGGGCCAGAGGGGAGGGTTACTGAGCGGTGCCGTAATGGTTGAGTCGTATAGGAAGGCCTGCTCTTCCATCATAAAGAACTGGTTATTGCCGCCGACCCGCAGATACGGCGCCCGAACGCCGACTATCGAGTTGTCGGTAATGTTGGCGAACCGTTCAATGATAAGCCTAACGCCGGCCATCTCTTTAGCCCACGTCTCGAGACTCGCTTCGCTCCAGTATTTCTCATTAGCGTTATGTCTGTTGTCGTCAAAAACATACAAAATAAAGGATTATAAATAATTTGGTACCGAAGTAAAAACGTTAACTACAAAAAGATACTACTGCATGGATTTTAATGAAATTAAGTGCATTCAAAGAGATAGAGTTATAGAATTAACCACAAGCCAAAAGTTCCAACAATTAGGTCAGTTTGAAATTAAGTAAAATGCGAATCACTTTTCAATTTCATTAAATCGGCCCAATAGTTTTTTGTAGCTTTTACATTTACGCAGATCCTTTACTTATATACCAAATTATTAATAACCCTGTGGTTTAGTTTTATGTTTCTAATTAAATGTTTGTTAATATGTCTCACGTGATAGAGTGGGCGGCGATTTCGTGGCCCTTTCGGTGCATCTCCTGAACGGCCGAATAATTGGTGTATTTATGGGACACAAAGAAAGTGGATTTGATTGAACATCCATTCGGATTGTTTCGGCCGTCTTTGAAGATCTTCTCGTAGATATCGATATTGTTATTGTTAATGGCGTCGTCGAAAGAGATCATGATCATTTGGGGCACATTCGCCGGCTCCAGTTTGGCCGGGATTTGGGTGCCGTCGGGCGAACAGAAACAGTCCGGAAGAACGCATTGACTTTGATCGCAAGGAGGAGCTCTGTTCGGGTCCTTCTCCACGGCTAGCGATTAATTGCATAACATTTTTAATGAGTTTTTATTTACAGATTAAGTTAGAAATCTGTTGTAATATTTAAAATATTTGATAAAATGCAGAAAAAAAAGTTTTGAGGATATTTTTCTTATCAATTATCCTAATCTCTGAGTGGTTTTACGCAATCACTTGTATTTGAGGACAAATACCAGAAAGTGTTTTTTTTGTCGTATTAAAGGATTACACAATTAGTAACGAAGCCTTACTGCAAGCGTTTTCATCGGAACCGTCGACACAATCGGGCGATCCGTTGCAGAAGAGCTCTTTGTCAATACAGTCTCCATTACCGCACGCGAGTTTACCCGTCTCGCAGATCGGCTCATCCGTGGCCAGCAGTGGTGCCGTCAAACGGGGCTCTATATGTCGTGACAAACATAGCATTAATTTATGTATTGATTCCCAAATCTATTTTAAATCTTACTCTCGAGTTGAGCGCAATTCTTGACATTTGACTTCCAATCGCAGGTCTGTTTGTCGATATCGAAAGCCAGACCCGACGGACACCTGAGTGCCAGCAATCCCTGCACTGAACAGCGGACGACATCCCGACAGTCTTCGTCGGCCGTCAGCCGGAAGTACTCACTCGGAGGCCTTCCTTTGCATAATTCGGCGTCGTTTTCATCATTTGCCTGACGTTTGACAATAGATGTGCTCAAAACTGATGGTAAGATTAGGACTCAATTAGTAAAACATCGTTTAAAGCTATATATTTCCATAATAATGTCAGTAATAATCGTTTCATATCATATCAGTTATCAAATGAACTGTTTTTTATCTCTCTTTCTCTTCAAAACTTCATTTAAAAACTTTTTATTTTAATTTATTTTTCATTAAAAGCGTATCCATTAAACGGATTTTTATTTCACTGACAATAATCAGTGCTTTCATTAAACGTTTGACACGAATATTGCAAATAAAATGGTTATTTAGGATTAGAGTTCACACAAATATATGGCAATCATTTTTTAGTGAGAGTTATCTCATATGTTATGTAATTTTCTTCAACTCTTTCTTATGGAAATCTATTGTTATATTTCGGAAATAAAAAAGTCAGGAATTTTACATTAACTTACAATTAATGTAATTATTATTGGTCCACAAAATGTAATATAACAATAAAAGTTATAAAAACGAGTTTTTATACTGAATTACTTCCGACTTATTTTGTCTGCAAATTCTGTGCATTAAATGTTTGGGAAATTCAAATATAGGTATCAATGGAGACAATGAATGGCGCTTAAGACAGGGATGCGCTAAAGTGACAAAAAATATGCATACAATTTGAGCCTGAATTCAAGCCAATTTGGTAATCAGTTTTTTGATGACCCATTTCAGGCCCAAGTATTAGGTCATCGCCCTATCCCTAAATTACCGCAGAATACAAACTGTTTTACACCAGAGAGAAAAAATTGGTCCAAAAAATTATTTGAATAAATACTTCATATGTTATATAAAACGATATGAAATATAAAATGTTTTTAAAAATAGAGAACAAGATTTATAGATACAGTATATAAAGAAACTCGTGTCTTATTTTTACCTCAATTAGATAAGCATCAAATTCATTGCAATTCATTGGCAAAATTGGTTTTGAAAATAAGTTTTTACACAGTTTTTCAAAAAGTTTAAAATTTTTAATAAACTTTATTATAGAAACAGACATACCTTGCAGTACAAGAACAGATGAGAAGACTAAACGTATTGTGAGTTTATTTGACTTCATTTCCTGACACTAATAGTAGGAACAAAACGAAGAATCTGATGGAAGGACACAATCGATGATCGCATACACGAAGAGATAGTGAGAGACAGAAGGAAACAGCGAAACACAACGTTAGGCTGCGATGTCTTCGCGTGACTGTGAAGTAAATCGCGAGAAATTATATATGATGTGAGTTTCGTCTCATCTGACACTCGGCGTATGGGTTGCCCCTGACCTACATCTCGTCCAATCCCAACGGATCCGTTCAAACAGATCTTGTTTTGCACAGCATTCACAGCGGACGCCATATTCGCACCGTTGGCCCAGACCTCAGACCGCCGCCAGCCATACGAATAGCATTAGCTGTTCGCCACTTCAGGAAGAACTGGTTTTTTGTTACCGTTAGGAAACATCTAAATGAATTGAGTCACACATCTATGACAATACTTTCACTGCATTTCATTCAATGTGTGCTATTATAACATGCGATCCGCGAAATATACTTTTCATTTCTCCCCAAAGAAAGCATATATTTGTATCCAAAATGATTGCCCACCGAAAGAATCACTCATTTTTCTTTCCCTCCATAAACATAATTGAGACCCAATTTCTTAGATCTCTTCTCATTGTTCTCTTCATATCCACTGTTTTTCTCTTCGTTTAGAATAACGTTAATTACATTTTGTCTAAATATGTTTAAAAAGTTTGTTAAATGAGTTCCTAATTGTTTAACGATTAATAAATAATTTTGAAATAAAATAATTAAATTTCAATATTTAATAAGAGAGAGAGAGAGAGTCGAGAGGGAGAGGCAGGACAGGGAGAGGGAAGAGCTGCTGACGCGACGCTTTACCACAAACTCCGAGACCAATATAGCGATGGAGAACTACTACGTGGACGAGAATACGCGGCTCAAGTCATTCAACACCAATCTGGACGACATGATGGCCTCGGGTTCGGCCATTCTGTCCGGTCTTCGGGACCAAAGAGGTATACTGAAGGGCGCCCACAAGCGCCTGATGGACATCGGGAAC
>CAJPIZ010001112.1:0-18462 GCA_905368565.1 Medioppia subpectinata | reverse complement strand
TATATATTTCACATTTCAATAAACCAGACATGAATTTAGTGTTCAAATAAAAGATATTTTTATGATTCAATTATCAATAAATAAATTTGCAGAGAGAGAGAGAGAGAGAGAGAGAGAGAGAGAGAGAGACTGTATGTGTAGTCGAGGGCCACAAATACATTAAATAAGCAAAAATTTTGTCTGTCTTTCTGTCTTTACTTTTTCATATGGTTTGAAATATTTATTGAATTCCCTGTAACCACCTGTGCCTTCAGTTCAGGTTACCATGAACACCACACCATCGATGCCACTTCACTATGCACACTGTGTGTGTATACCTATCAAACTTGTCTACTTTATATTATACAGCACAATTCACACAGTATGGATAACTGAATATGCTAACTAAATTATATACACGTTTGCAATATTCACCAAAAAATAAATATGCATGTATAATAAGTTATTTTATCAGCAACATATAGTCTGCCCTTATCAAACCAGTGTTGGCTGAACTTTTGCTTTTTGAACTGTACCATACATTATATACACCATACCATTCCCAATCCCATACCCCCTTCCCCCCCCCCATAAGCCATATAACTGTTCACTAATTTATATAACGTATGCCGTATTTTATATGCGTTATTAATACCTAATATTGTATGTAATTTTATATAATATGTGGATTTTAAAAATTATTTATTAAATATATATATTTTTATGTTGGTTTTGATTATGAATTTTATGGCATAAGCGTACACATGGCTACAAATTTTGTTCATGTATTATACACCCGGGTATTGATGACGGTTAAATATACCGCCTTTATTATGTTAGCTATAAACATGATAAAACTATTAGTTTTTAACCACGTTGAAAATATATTTATATAAAAAATTTAATTTATATATCCATTTGCCCATGACTTACATATTTATAAACCCATTTCCATCTAAACTAATATAAAATGCATAAAAATATTCCATTTAATTGAATGGCAGTAATATAATAGTATAGCTGTTTAACCAATCTCTCTCTCTCTCTCTGCAAATTTATTTATTGATAATTGAATCATAAAAATATCTTTTATTTGAACACTAAATTCATGTCTGGTTTATTGAAATGTGAAATATATATTCATTTACTTAAATGAAGGGCAAAAACTAATCAAATAAACAAATGGTGTATATTTATAGCCATACAATCTATGGGCACATACCATGTGTGCACAGGTATTACACAAGACATACACCGGTATATATCTGGATATATAAAGTATATACAGGTGTACATTAATATGGCTATGATATCACATCCCAGTGCCTCCACTACTGTCACCCCCTTTATCTCGTGTCTCTATCAATATGTTTTGCCCAATGATTTACAGCAATAAATGTGTATTTCATACATATTTCATAGAAAGTGGAGTTTTTTGCAGTAATTTTTATTCGGTAACAAAATATTTCATACGAAATGGTATTTAGTTTTTATTTGAAATATTAAAACACATACGAAATGGTAATATGTATTACAGCGAGGGGTTCAGGTTTGATGATAGCGATCGGGACACCAGTGCTCGACAAAAATATAAATTACCTGTATGTGACGTTTGCACTAAAATGCATCAAGGTGTTTAATCTAACCTCGTCAGCTCTCTCTCTCTCTCTCTCTCTCTCTCTCGAAAAATAAGTTTTTTATGTATCTCAAGTACACGTCTCTCTCAATACATATAAGAAATTATAAATATATTTCTTAACTTATCTTTTTGATTTTACTTTAATTTTTTAAATACATTAATACCTCTCTCTTTCAAAGCGATTAAAACCAATGATTTATTAAACCATTTTCATTCGCTCACTCGATATAGTGAACTGCCCGACACTTATCATGTTATAACTTATAGTGCATGTATTTTATAATAAATTTTGTAAAAGTAATTATTAATTAGAAATAGAATTTTTTAATTAAATTTTTTGGTTTTTAATTTCATACAAAAAATCTGGTTTTTATAAAATGAAAAGTTTTTTATTAATAAAATATTTCTTCAATGAGTAATTAACAGTCGTTTTGTGAGCAGAAAATTGCATAATATTTGCCATTTAATTGGAAATTACTATTACTTTTTTACCTTCGTTTTCCTAATTAGGTTTTATATTTTAAATATTAATTTTTGTTTAAAATATAATTACTTTTAAGTTTTATTTTATTTTTGGTACTCAACCGGTATCTGAATTTTTGGTTCAGATATATATTTTGATATTTAATCTCTCTCTCTCTCTCTCTCTCTCTCTCTCTCTCTCTCTCTCTCTCTCTCTCAGTTCATTGAAAATTAGTTATTAATACAATTACGTGACAAAAAACAATACAATATCTGACGAGAGAGAGAGAGAGAGAGAGAGAGAGAGAGAGAGAGAGAGAGATTGCGAGTGAGAGTAAAACCTTTTTAAGACTCCCGAAGGTCAAGGATTTTAGGCCTGACTTGCGATGAGAGAGAGAGAGAGCACCGAAAAATGTCTTTTGCCTTCAAACTCCAGGTTCAGGGCCAGGGATACAGTCAGTCAGCCTCTCACCCGATGGGGTCATTGAATTTGATGGTCTAACCCATGAAATAAAAGTAGTGAACCTTTTTTTTGCTGCCCGACATATCTATACGCGGGGTATAAATGGAAAAAAATGAGAGGGAAGTTAGGGTTTGGGTGAAGAAAAAATTCACTGCCAGTGCATTGATGATAGAGTACTGAGAGAGTGGGCCCAGAGTTAAGTGAAGTTTCTTAACGTTTTCATTTTTTTTAGTGAGAGAGAGAGAGAGGTATTGTGGAGAGAGTGTGTGTGAGTGGAGTAAATTTTTTTCTGTTGCCTACCTTTCCCTTAACCCAAACATACAGTCCATACCATACCTCTGGTGTATGGGATGTGTGGATGACTCGATTAGCAGTGTTTGGGATCTAACTCTCACAGACACACAACACGAGTGTATCGGTGCGACAATAGGCAGGAAAGGGATCGATAATAAAGATTATGTGTCTTAACCTCCACTCAACCAAATGGCTTCTCTCTCTCTCTCTCTCTCTCTCTCCATAATAATAATAATGTGTATATATTTTGCTCTCATTTCTCTCCAGAAGTGGAGTTTCTTTAACTCTAAACGTCCGGTTCGGCGGTCAGTCCTCTCTCTCTCAGTATTGGCACTCATTTATTTGCACTGATTTTTCTCTCATCGATCTCTCGTATTGAATCCCAGACCCCCTTTCCCTTTGCCATCTCTCACCAGTTCCTCTCTTATATGCATTCCCTTCCCTTACCATCTATTCAAATGAAATTCAACAGACATTTATCACAAATATATGTACACATTATGCATATGTGGACATTATATACACAGAGAGAATGTACAGTATATCCATTTGAAGTGCAAAACCTTTTGGGCATTTTTAAAGGGGAGAAATCAGAGATGAGTGCATAGTTTAGTGACTGATAGCGCGGACTAACTGTGCGTTTAGATCCATACCAGCGATTAGGTCCACAATACACACCACACACTCTCATAGAGTTAACGATAAAAACTTTATACACCATAAGAAAAGTGCATATACTGTACGGGTCTTACGATATGGGAAAAAAGGTTTGGCTATATATCTATGTATAGCCATATATATGGAGTGGGGGCCCACTCTCTGGCGGCCCCCACACCCCTAAAATGAGATTATCAGGTATAGCTTTGATGACCTTCCATGTCGTTCAACTCTGGCATCCCTGAGCCCTAAGTGAACCCCCCTTTCAAAAAAATACGGTATATTATATACAGTGTACTCTCTATAACCCCTATAACCTCACCTTTTCTAGTATTAACTCCTTTATTATTAACACACGATATTTCTCTCAGCCCTTAATATTCAGCGATTTTCTCACTATTTTTCTCTATTTTACCGTAAATTTCTAGTGATTTTTTTCTCCTATTCTCTCCCCCGTCCCTCTCGTAGTCTCTCTCTGTGTTTCCCTTTAAGTCTCTAAATGCCGGTGCGATCACTAAGAGAGAGCCCCGGTATCAATGTCTTTGAGTGGGGATAGACTTAAGAGAGTATGAAAGCGAGAGAGAGAGAGAGAGAGCAAGTAAGAGAGATTGACTCCTTGTGTGTAATCTCTTCTCTCCCTTATTTGCATTGTATATACAATTGATAAACGAATTTAGATTTTTTTTCATTCATTCAATCACTGAATCTCATATACAGTATATCTCATTTTGCTATTAAACATCTCGCCCTGTGCTCTCTCTCTCCTCTCTCTCTCTCTCTCTCTCTCTCTCAGCAAACACTGTATGTGCCGTTGATGTGGAAGAAGTGATATTAACCATTACAGCATAACATATATTTTAGCNTTTGCTTTTCATTCAATGAATTTACAGTTACATAAACTTTTAGATTAACTGTGAATTGAGTGTTAGGTCTCTCTCTCTCTCTCTCTCTCTCTCTCTCTCTCTCTCTCTCTCTCTTTCAACGAGAATATTGAAAATTTTAAACTACTTTTCTCTATCTCTCTCGCAAAATACAAAATGACTTAATTTTTTTCGTGTTATTTCTGTTGCGAAATGAATGCGAAAATTGTTATAAATTAGCGTTTGATTTAAGATTTATGTATTTTTTGACTGAAAAATAAATGCCTTAATAACACATACGGCGAGTCGTGAATCGCTCGTAGACTTTAAACCCGGAATATCTCCATATATTTAGGTCTAAACTAATACAGTATACGTCTGTTATAGTGTACGTGAAATAATATTTAACTTTAGTATACAGTACAGTGAGTACACTATACTCGTACACTATACTCGTACACATGTCTCGTACACGACAGCCAAACTAATCCATTGATATAATACTAATATATTGCCATTAATATTAAACATGATACGATGATATGTTGAAGTAGACCTTGGGCATTTATTACATACCGAGGGTCACGTACCGGTAAATACATATTAATGAAATGCAAATATATTTTAGTCTTAACCTAAATATATAATACATTTTTCAATGGGGCTGTCGTTTTGGAGAGAGGTATGCGCTTCTCATCTATCTATCTGTCTGTATGTCTCCCTATAAGTGATGTAACACTGATTTATGTGTTGCTCAGACCTTAATATCCATCCACTTCTTCAGCCACTTATACTTCTTTGCCATAAAATATACGAAATATTTAGTTCTCTCACAGACTCTCTCTCTCTCTCTCTCTCTCGTAGTCTCTAGACTTCAAGAGATTTTTAAAACAAGAAAAATGATTACCAAATCATTGGATATAATCAGACCCTTTGTATTGTGCAATAATTTCAAACAATTATTATTATTATTACAAACTTATTATTAACGTATGCGATATATAAATTGTTAGCCAGCAAAACCAAAAAAAACGTATGGTAAAACAATTATTTATGGTCAACTCAATATATTGGTTGTTCACTGCAGGCAAAAAATGGTCTAGCCTGGTATGTGGCCGAACCGGGTATACAGGTGCATTTGACACACACATCTCATGTATACTAAGGGGGCTGGACCATGATGGCCAGTGTTAGTGTATGTTCATTATTATATACTGTACATTAATGAAGGCCCAGTGCAGCCATGACTGGGCAATCATATATTTTGTTGGCTCATACATTAAATTGCTTATTGAAGCCACAAAAAAATCAGAAATGAATGGTAGAGAATATATTGAATATTATACCATGATTTTTGTTGGTTTCCTAGCTTTAACTTGTTGGGTTATGTAAACAGTATATTTTACTGTGTGTATGTATACAGTCTATGGCCATACAGTGTACACTGTCTATAGTGAACGCACAAACACTGCCGATTGTCTGCGCCATTGCTATGTCTGATATGATCGGGAAATACATAGTTATGTATATATACTCTTCGCTCACACTCTCTATACATAGAAATGAAAATGTTTTAAGGAATTCATAATAAATTATCGCCAAAAATCTTATGACCGAAAGCCTGAGCGCAATGTGTTGTGTAATTATTTGAGATTTTTTTTCTCCACTTGGGCTCAGAGGGAGGGGAGAGTCGGGTATATATATTCAAGATATATATATCTGTGAGTTATATCTTGTTATTTAGCCGTCTCTTTGCCGGCACTCGTGTGTTGTCTAAAAGGAGAGATTCATAAGGAGAGAGAGAGAGAGAGAGAGAGAGATTGATTGCCAATACAGCCGTTGGGGCGATGGCTGTGGATGTCGTGATTATGGCAAATGGTCTCTCCAGCTCTCTCTCTCTCTCTCTCTCTCTCTCTCTCTCGCAAATGCCGTCGTCAAGAGAGCATTGGTATATCTATCATGACTCTCTTTCCCTCACACTCTTTCCCTCACATCATGTATGTGTCGATCGATACCCAACCCTCCCTTTCCCTTGAACTTCAATCTCTAATACCATGTGAGACACATCACTGGTCAGCGAACCAAACGGCTGGCCCTTTAATATTAAAAACTTCTGCCACAGAGAGAGAGAGAGAGAGAGAGAGAGAGAGAGAGAGAGCTTATGGATGAGGTATTGATATAATCTCGAGAGGCATAAAACACTGGTATATTTTCAAAGTTAATACAAAGAGAGAGAGAGAGAGCTGTAGAGAGAACTGTAGACCATTTGCCATAATCACGACATCCACAGCCATCGCCCCAACGGCTGTATTGGCAATCAGTCTATTAATATACACAGCATTTATACCCCGGTGTAGCCAACGGGGGTGGGGAAGAGTGGGGGCACAAGCGATGGTTGTGTAATACAATCGTGCATTAAATACACACACGTTTAGTGTTGAATGAATTGAAAAAATAAATATTGTCTCCGGATTTTGTGAACCGTTCAGGAAATGTATTCGACAAGTCATTGAAAATGTAACCCGGATATTTATAATAATTCACCCCCGATGTCATAACCCCATGGTTTGCATTTGAACTCCCCCTTTATTACCTTATTCAGTTCAATGCCAGCTTTATTAGTTTATAATACTGTTAGCACTACAGTGTATGTGTGCCAGTGTTTTATGCCTCTCGAGATTATATCAATACCTCATCCATAAGCTCTCTCTCTCTCTCTCTCTCTCTCTCTCTCTCTCTCTCGTTGTATTAACTTTGAAAATATATTGATATATTCTGTATTAAAACCGATAGCCATACCACACCATACCATACCTCGCCCTTTCCCTTGACAGTGGATGTGTGTGTGTTTGTAATATACCGGTGCCCTTAACTAACAGCAAAATCTAACTATATCTGCACTTTGAGGGCAGATATCCAACAGAATATTATATATATCTGTAGATTATATACATATATACAGTATATTCCGATAGTTTTTGGGCGAGAAATTGATTTATTGTCAGTAGAAATAAAATTATTGACCGTTCGCTCCGAGCGCTCACTTTATCAGTCTCTCTCTCTCTCTCTCTCTCTCTCTCTCTCTCTTATGCCTAACTATGCATACATATAGCCATCACTACATGAGTTGTTTTAACTCTAGCAGCTATTTCTGAGGTCTTATATTCCTTAGTCCCTGCGATAAACTATTTGCGGAAAAGCAATGAAAGAGAGAGAGAGAGAGAGAGAGAGAGAGAGAGAGAGAAAGTCCAGTTCCTGTCCTCCCTGTTATCTCTCCCAGTCAGTCAACTCCCATCACTCGCTCTCTAATAATACAATCCTTTTTTGGTAATTCAGTTCCCAAATCCCTGTCTGTGTCTAACTTTATATACAATATATATATTTCCATACACTCTATACTCCGATACCAGTAGACGACACACATGTCTGTCGTATTCAATGATATTATCGCGTGAATTGTCATCATTTCTCTCTCTCCCTCTATCTCTCATTCACTTTGATATAGCATTTCATCTGCCGATCCGTTTGTGAGCTCATGGATGCGGTGCTGGACATAGAAAGTGCACTCAAATCCCATTCCCATTTCATGTCTGTGTGTGTGTTATGTAATTAAAATATTATCTCTCTCTCTCTCTCTCTCTCTCTCTCTCTCTCTCCATCCCCGGTATCCTTCATGTGTCCAAAAAGTGCATTAGTATTGAAGGGGACTAACCATTAATCAGGATGTGATGTGTCTGCGCTCTCACTCAGTATGTCTAACCTCCCGGACTCCCCACTGGGCTCTCAATTGCTTTAAGGAGAGCCACAGCCATATCACAGCCCATAGTATACCCCATAGCCGGTGCTCTTCGCACTCGTAGCACAAGATATAACACCGCAAAAAGAAATGGCGTTAAAGAAAATTCCTTAAAAGCATTTTCTATCATTAATTTGAGTGACAATTGTATCGCAAATCGATATTTAATACATAACGAGGGTTACGGATATGTATAACATCGGGGTATTTATAGATATAACACGGCGAGTGGGCAATAGTGGGGTCGGGCCTACAAATACCCGATACCAGTGCCCCGGCATATGAACACTTGCTGTAGGTTTGTGTTTGCATACAATATACAAAATTGAGATGCAATTTGTATATAATATAATTGTTGAATAAAGTGGACAATTATTTATGATAAAATTTATCGTTTTTCATCCGACAATCAATCAATTATTCGTTGCGTTTATATGTATTTTCCCCATTATATTGATATTTATATAATAGATATGGCATTCAATTGTATGTATTATATATTTCTTTAAATTGTATGCTTTTATTTTGCTGTATTTTTTCTCATCCAATCCTCTCTATAATGTATTTAATTATTGTTATTATTATTATTAAATTTTTCCATTCGTTTCAATTGTAAATTTTGAAAAATTATGTTTAGTTACAATAAATAGTTTAGAGAATATTCTGGGTAACAATAATAGGCAGCAAAATATGTTTGTTATTTAAATAACTGCCATATTATATGTCTGTTAATTATAAATTACTGTTAAAAATTTTTAATTAATTTTATAACTGCAAGCGATAAGTGGTAGTGAATTAGGCGACAGTCATTTTTGCCATTGATTATCATTATATCAAACATAAAGTACATTACATTACAGTATGACATCATTTGTCTCCCAAATTAATGTCTAATTATATTAATTTGAATGAATCGGTAGTCAGAGAGGGGAAGGGAGGAAAGGGATGTCATCAGCGAAATAGGAGATTATAATATAATGCAAAGTATTTTATTATTTAAATCATTAATATATAAACTCAATAAGCATTAGCTAAAAATACAATTATTGTCTGGCATATGATTGTCAAATTGAATGATCAAGGAAAAATACTCAATACCAATGTATTAAATATTTTATTGTATTTGTATGAGTTTAAAAAATTGATTGAAAAGTTAAATATATACTTTCAAATCACTATAAAAAATCATTAGCAACATAGCGTCAAAACTAACAAATAAAAAGTAATTTTTTTATTCTGAGGCAATAAAAAACATACAATCGTATTATGAATTGTATATTAAATTCAATGCCATTTCAATCAAAACATTATTAATTTACGGACTTTTATAATGTATTATATTTACAATACTATGGACTCCAAAGCCATAGCACTGCGAAAATCAATTTATTTTCACTAATATTATTGCCATTGAATTATTGAACATTTATTTTTCGGGTTAATTGTCTGCAGGGATAGGGAGGAGAAAGGGATGTCGTGCTGTACAAGAGTGCTATACATATGGATTGGGAGGGTATTAGTTAATACAATATATTTACAATATCTCTCAGCACTCGGCACTCGTATGTATAATATATATATGTCTGTAGTGTCGGTGCGATTGGCAACCAATATATATTAGTGGACACAAAGACTAATACATCTCTGGTATTCATTACTAATATTTTAATTACATAACACACACACAGACATGAAATGGGAATGGGATTTGAGTGCACTTTCTATGTCCAGCACCGCATCCATGAGCTCACAAACGGATCGGCAGATGAAATGCTATATCAAAGTAAATGAGAGATAGAGGGAGAGAGAGAAATGATGACAATTCACGCGATAATATCATTGAATACGACAGACATGTGTGTCGTCTACTGGTATCGAGTATAGAGTGTATGGAAATATATATATATTGTATATAAAGTTAGACACTGACAGGGATTTGGGAACTGAATTACCAAAAAAGGATTGTATTATTAGAGAGCGAGTGATGGGAGTTGACTGACTGGGAGAGAGAACAGGGAGGACAGGAACTGGACTCTCTCTCTCTCTCACTCTCTCTCTCTCTCTCTCTCTTTCATTGCTTTTCCGCAAATAGTTTATCGCAGGGACTAAGGAATAAAAGACCTCAGAAATAGCTGCTAGAGTTAAAACAACTCATGTAGTGATGGCTATATGTCTGCATAGTTAGGCATAAGAGAAAGAGAGAGAGAGAGAGAGAGAGAGAGAGAGAGACTGATAAAGTGAGCGCTCGGAGCGAACGGTCAATAATTTTATTTCTGCTGACAATAAATCAATTTCTCGCCCAAAAACTATCGGAATATACTGTATATATGTATATAATCTACAAATATATATAATATTCTGTTGGATATCTGCCCTCAAAGTGCAGATATAGTTAGATTTTGCTGTTAGTTAAGAGCACCGGTATATTGCAAACACACACACATCCACTGTCAAGGGAAAGGGCGAGGTATGGTATGGTGTGGTATGGCTATCGGTTTTAATACAGAATATATCAATATATTTTCAAAGTTAATACAAGGAGAGAGAGAGAGAGAGAGAGAGAGAGAGACGAAATAGTCGTTCATCATTAGAGCACAGGGAATGACCCAATCGATTCTCCCAGTGCTTTCTCCATCCCTTCTCTCTAGTCTCTCTCTCTCTCTCTCTCTCTCTCTCTCTCTCTCATGAATCCTATGATACCAAACCCCCTAAATCTCATTATTACGTCTGCGAAACACTACTACTAATACATATATACATCCATACGATATAAGACATGTCTGACAGACTGTCTGTTCATTACAACAAATCGGGCTTTTTATTAGCGATAGTCAACATTAGGAAATACTACTATAGTATGTATATAATATTTCATTTCTAGTTCACTATAACCTACTTCATACTAACCGGACTATTCATTATTCATACATACATTAATATCATGTTCGTCCAAAAAACATATCTCTCTTGATATGTATATATCAGATATAAAACATTAAAAAAATTAATATAAATTACTGTCAATCGCATTGACTGCTAATGTATTGTATATAAGTGTCGGCGCAGTCATTGAAAAACCATTTATTATAATGTCAATCAAGCATGGAACAAGTACATTTTGTAGATAAAGTAATATGATTTTTCATGTGATGTGGCTAAATATTACGTATACAGTATTATATAATTTTTTGTCATGGTCGTTATTTTAACGTATGATACAGAATGCGGTGAACCAGTACTGCATTCATTGGATTTAGCATATCTTAATATAATATATAATACTCTCTGTCCGCACATGTCCTAAATGGCAGAGTCGTTATGATTGCTATCAATTGTGTGGTCATTATCCCACGCACTGTCGTCCCCCTCCACCCCTTCGCAAACACCCTGTGCTCTCTCACTATGTATACAAAAAATCACCAACTTTTTTGGGCCATAAAGTCAAATGGTATTCACGCTAATATACCAGTGCTCTCTCTCTCTCTCTCTCTCTCTCTCTACTGTTACTATCGTTAATGAATACAATGTTCAATCAAATGGACATATGATTTATTATAACGCGAACATCACATCGGGTTTAATCGTCCGAAACAATAGTAAATTACGATGATATGTTGAAGTAGACCTTGGGCATTTATTACATACCGAGGGTCACGTACCGGTAAATACATATTAATGAAATGCAAATATATTTTAGTCTTAACCTAAATATATAATACATTTTTCAATTGGGCTGTCGTTTGAAGAGAGGTATGCGCTTCTCATCCATCTATCTCTCTGTCTGTCTCTCCCTATAAGTGATGTAACACTGATTTATGTGTTGCTCAGACCTTAATATCCATCCACTTCTTCAGCCACTTATACTTCTTTGCCATAAAATACATGAAATATTTAGTTCTCTCACAGACTCTCTCTCTCTCTCTCTCTCACATCCCTATCCTAATCGCTATTACATAGATATATACGTTATTCTGTAGATTAAATCCACTCTTATATAACATTGTTATAAATATCGATGGGTATTAAGGACTGGGGGTATATTAGCGCACACTATCACAGACACACACCAATCACCCAACCAGACCGTACACACCATACCATACACAGCACATCCGTACCACTCGTATAACTATATTAAGAGGGCTTTTATCGCAACGTTTACTATTGTTTCGGACGATTAAACCCGATGTGATGTTCGCGTTATAATAAATCATATGTCCATTTGATTGAACATTGTATTCATTAACGATAGTAACAGTAGAGAGAGAGAGAGAGAGAGAGAGATTCTCTCTCTCTCTCTCTCTCTCTCTCTCTCTCTCTCGTAGTCTCTAGACTTCAAGAGATTTTTAAAACAAGAAAAATGATTACCAAATCATCGGATATAATCAGACCCTTTGTATTGTGCAATCATTTCAAACAATTATTATTATTATTACAAACTTATTATTAATGTATGCGAAATAGAAATTGTTAGCAGCAAAGCCAAAAAATGTATGGTAAAACAATTTTTTATGGTCAACTCAATACATATTGGTTGTTCACTGCAGGCAAAAAATGGTCTAGCCTGGTATGTGGCCGAACCGGGTATACAGGTGCATTTGACACACACTCATCTCATGTATACTAAGGGGGCTGGACCATGATGGCCAGTGTTAGTGTATGTTCACCATTATATACTGTACATTAATGAAGGCCCAGTGCAGAGCCATGACTGGGCAATCATATATTTTGTTGGCTCATACATTAAATTGCTTATTGAAGCCACAAAAAAATCAGAAATGAATGGTAGAGAGAATATATTGAATATTATACTGTATGATGAATATTATACCATGATTTTTGTTGGTTTCCTAGCTCTAACTTGTTGGGTTATGTACACAGTATACTGTGTGTATGTATACATTCTATGTGTACAGTCTATGGCCATACAGTGCTCATACAGTGTACACTGTCTATAGTGAACGCTCAAACACACTGCCGATTGTCTGAGCCATTGCTATGTCTGATATGATCGGGAAATACATAGTTATGTATATATACTCTTCGCTCACAACTCTCTATACATAGAAATGAAAATGTTTTAAGGAATTCATAATAAATTATCGCCAAAAATCTTATGACCAAAAGCCTGAGCGCAATGTGTTGTGTAATTATTTGAGATTTTTTTTTCTCCACTTGGGCTCAGAGGGAGGGGAGAGTCGGGTATATATATATATATTCAAGATATATATATATCTGTGAGTTATATCTTGTTATTTAGCCGTCTCTTTGCCGGCACTCGTGTGTTGTCTAAAAGGAGAGATTCATAAGGAGAGAGAGAGAGAGAGAGAGAGAGAGAGCTGGAATTTTTCACAGTCTGTATACGATATTTACTTTTAAATTACTTATACAACACATTTAGCCGTCTCTCTCTCTCTCTCTCTCTCTCTCTCTCTCTCTCTCTCTGTATGTGCTGTCAGTTATAAGACGCTCAGAGGGATAGCGAGGGATCAGAGGGCACAGGGGGTTAGGGGGCAGAGAGACTGGTTAGTTATAAGTTGGCAATTTTTGATTGCATTTTTTGACTGCATGTTTGTATATGTTATACGTATGCGAATGGCTTTGGCATTGATATGGCTTTTCCGTCGGCTTGTGTGCGGACGTGTGGGTCCGGCCGGTGGGTCCACCCATCGTACCCACAGATACCCATATATACAGTATATACAAACTAAATGCTACGAGATATCACACACACACACATGGTGGAATAAAAATATCTCAATGAATTCTAGTATACATGTGAACCATATATAACATGGATATCGACGGAAACCGAGAATATATAACAGTATATATCACTCAAAAGTGAAGGGGAGAGAGATGTCGGCGGACATCACTAAAAGGACATCGATTGCGAGTGAGTGAGTGAGTGAGTGAGAGAGAGAGAGAGAGAGAGAGAGAGAGAGAGAGAGCTAGTAGGAAATGGGTGAACCATCACCATCCATATCCCATCCCAAGCCATTCCCAATCTCTGGCATTCATTCACAAAATCTCTTATTTTTACTTTAGTTTTTGGGAGAACTAAAAAAGTAACATTCAATTTACTTTTTTCACTCTGAATGTAGGGTTTGTATAAAAAAATACATACAAGTGCTCATTCACTCACACACTCAGCCCAGGGAGTGAATGGGGTCTCACAATTGGTACCCAATTTTTTGTGAGCAGATATTATAGAGACTGAGAGAAGAAGAAGAGAAAAACGTTAATAACATGTAATTTGAAGCCAATGTCGAGTAATATTCTCCATTTAAATGCATTAATACATATTGAGTGCACACCAGAGGGATAGGAGAGAGCGATGGGCACCGGTGTTACCGTACACTATACAGCAGTATATAAGATGTTCACTCTGTGTGCTAGGGGTTGGGGTGTGTAAGAAAATTGCCCAGGCCAATGACCCAGGGATGAGTGTAGTAGGGCTACAGAGTGTGTAGAGAATAAGCTAATTTATATTAATAAATTTTAGCCTAAAAATATGAAATATTTATGTATAACGTGTGGAAAATCCCATTCACTATATTTTGGGTGCTGTGTATACAGTGTATGGCTAACAAAATATAACTGATGTTTAACATTGAATTCTGTTTGGTAAATCTCTCTCTTTCTCTCTCTCTCTCAATATTAGTGCCTAAAAATAAAAATTCTTTCGCTTTTAAAACACATCGACATTAGAGGGGATGTCGACGAAGAAGTAGCCGATTGTTAGTTATGAAATGGCAAAAAAAACTTTTTTCCGCTTTAAATGTCTTCTTAGGGATTGATAGCCATATATAAAGGTACGAGAGAGAGAGAGAGAGAGAGAGACTTATTACTGAGCATTAACTCAATTATCATTAAATATATAATAATTTTATTTTTTAAGCGACAAAAAACTAACAAAAATTTTCCGTTCAATCGCTTCCATAGACTAAGAAAGGGAAGCAATTCTTGAGACAAGAAAAGGGAAGCAAATGATCGCATACTCTATAAGCAGATATAACTACACAAAAAGTCTCATAAAAATATATAACTTCTCTCTCTCTCTCTCTCTCTCTCTCAGATATTGTATTGTTTTTTGTCACGTAATTGTATTAATAACTAATTTTCAATGAACTGAGAGAGAGAGAGAGAGAGAGAGAGAGAGAGAGATTAAATACCAAAATATATATCTGAACCAAAAATTCAGATACCGGTTGAGTACCAAAAATAAAATAAAACTTAAAAGTAATTATAATTTAAACAAAAATTAGTATTTAAAATATAAAACCTAATTAGGAAAACGAAGGTAAAAAAGTAATAGTAATTTCCAATTAAATGGCAAATATTATGCAATTTTCTGCTCACAAAACGACTGTTAATTACTCATTGAAGAAATATTTATATTAATAAAAAACTTTTCATTTTTATAAAATCCAGATTTTTTGTATAAAATTAAAAACTAAAAAAAATAATTTAAAAACTATTTCTAATTAATAATTACTTTTACAAAATTTATTATAAAATACATGCTATACACGCAAATGGCATACACTATATAACATGATAAGTGTCGGGCAGTTCACTATATCGAGTGAGCGAATGAAAATTGTTTAATAAATCATTGGTTTTAATCGCTTTAGAAAAGAGAGAGGTATTAATGTATTTAAGAAATTAAAGTAAAATCAAAAAGATAAGTTAAGAAATATATTTATAATTTCATACATGTATTGAGAGAGACGTGTACTTGAGATACATTTTAAAAAACTTATTTTTTGGATTAATTCATTCGAGAGAGAGAGAGAATAAAATTTTATTGTATTCACTAAAAATATTTGAATAGATTTGTAGCAAAAAATATTTTTCAACATTTAAACTAAAAAATATTACAAAATATTTCCTACAAAAAAACAACAACTAAACAGAAATGTAACATATTTTGTGTGATTTTTTCCAACAATGGTATTTGCAGTATACTGTATAAACACTCGGGTTAGAAATTCTTTCAAACAATGGTTATAATAACAAATATTGTACATAAAAATATACTGTATATACCATAGAATTTATAATAAAAATTTGTATTTGAATTATAATTTTAAATAATAGTTAAATTCCAAATGCATTAAGAGATTGAGTTCCGTATTTGGGGTGTATTTGCAATAATGCATTGTTTGCAAAGGGTTTTAGTGTTTGTAATAGAAAAATATCACGATTTTTCAAATCAACGCGAATTGATTTGTTTGTATATTTGAATTGAAGAAAAAACAAGATTCACATGCGATGCTATAACTTAACCACAATTCGGGTAGCAGATAAAAAAGTTTATTATCAAATTAAATGTGACCAATAAATGCATATAAAACAAGTTGCTATAAAATTGAACATTTATTTATCGGGAATAGCCATAGACTTAAGCTGGGATCTCATATTAAATCCCATAGAATGGGGGCGAATGGGTTGGAAGAGGGGTAGTCGACCAATTTTATAAACTACATTATTCTTATCTGAATTGTGGTTAAAAATTAAATTCAAGCGTATTTTATTTATTTACTATTTTCCCACTTATAGAAAATAAAATCATACCTTTTTATACAGAATACATATACATCTAAACAGAATATTCTGTCAATAGTACTCAAATTCAATACTTGTATAAACGATAGCATATAGAATATTCTGTGTGTATATATAATACATAAATAGGGTATATTGTGTTGATATAAATGAAAGTCTCCTATTCTTAAGTAACACAGAATTGTTGTACAAATAAATTTCAATCCCAATCGTAAGGAATATTTATTTTAGAATAATTGGGTTTTTCTTATTCTTACTCTTCATGAATGATAAATAAAATAAATTTTACTTTAATTTAATTAAATTTCTCGGAATAAAAGAATCATGATTAAATTGAAACCGGCTTTGTCAATTATAATGATTGGATATTTGAATATATTTCAACATTAGTATATATAATCAAATGACTGTATAATTTTTATTTAAAAGTATAATTTTAATTATAAATAGTGTGCAAGATTAGTAAAATGTTTATGAATAAAATCACAAATGCTTACCTTCATATTTGGTCCGTTATTATAATGATTATAATTAGCTATTTTGGCGTAAGTATTGTTTGTATTGCTATTCCTATTATTACAGTTAACTGTCAATTGTTTTAATGTATTTAATTGAAGGCCATTACAAGTGAGGTCCGTGTTTGTTAAACCTATTAAATAATTAAAATATATTTAAATTTATAGTTTTAACTATAAACTAATTATAAAAATAGTATATAATAAGTATAATAAGTCAAAATATTTTATAAAATAATATTAAATTTCATAAATAAATTATAATTGTAAGATAAATATGATTAGATTTAAACCAATTACCAAGCAGACTCACAGTGTGTAATATTTATGAAATTTACCATAATGCATTTTTAATTTTGTCATTTACTATAAGGAAATTGCGACAGAATTAATGCCAATATGTATTGAGTGGCAAAATGTAATCATTTTCTCATCTCATTATTCAAACACATATTGCCTAACATTTAATATATAAAAAACGTATAAATATTTATAAGATATAAATAATATTATTTTTCGTATAAAATAAATCCCAAAACACATGATTTAATTATAGTTAGAGAAAGTGAGAGAGAAAGAGGGGGAGAGAGAGAGAGAGGAAGGGAGGGAGAGATCTTCACTATGAGTGATATGTGGATGAGTTGTGGCAAAAACACAACCATTTAATATAATATAACTATATTTCCATAAAAATTGACTGCAAAATATGCCCGTTCTCTTTCATTCTCTCTCTCTCTCTCTCTCTCTCTCTCTCTCTCTCTCAGCAGTCATTGAACTTTGCATACATACAACATGTATGTTTATTGCTAAATATGTGCCAGAAATAAACATGGTATTTATGTGTTAGCTGTATCGATAAATTGACAGTTGGATAGCACTGGTATGTGATGCTAACCATAGCATATGGTTATATTCTGGTGCAACAAACATAGAGAACACCTGATATTTAGCGATAGAATATATTTTATATTAATGTTTCACAATTTTTAAAAAACATATCAATCAGATAATGAATTATACATTTATTATTAAAACATATAAATTATCATAAATAAAAATAGGAATTGATACCTATTTCTAATGGATACTGTTAACTATGTATTACTATTAACTAATTCAATAAATTAATTAACACATTACGATATATTAAAATATAATGTTAAATTCATTGTTAAATGTTTAATATACTGTAGAAGAGAGAGAGAGAGAGAGAGAGAGAGAGAGAG
>CAJPIZ010001111.1:0-18463 GCA_905368565.1 Medioppia subpectinata | reverse complement strand
CGCCGCCGTGGATCCAAACCATCACAGCCTTCGGGCTCTCGTTGTTCGGCGACCAGACGTTCAAATACAAACAGTCTTCGGAAAAGCTCTTATTCGTGACACTCTTCTCGACGCCAAATATGTTCGCGTTTTGCACACAATTAGCGCTCATTTCGAACGCATCCCACTCTCGCGGCCACCGCCTCTTCGGCAGCGGTCGCCGGAACCGCAAGTCTCCGATCGGCGGCTCTGCGAACGGAATGCCGCGAAACACATTCACTTCGTTGCCGTCGCGCGTCGTTTCCCGCAATCCATTGATGATCGCGCTCTCAATGCCGACGCTTACAATGTTTTGCTGAAGACTTTCGCCGCAAATAAAACACACGAAACATAGAAAACGAAACATTTTTCGCTAAATTAATCGCAAATTGATTTGAAGGACACTTTGAGTGCATTTTCAGATTAAACTTATCATTAGTTTTGATAATAAATAAAGTTTGAAAATTCAATTTTTTGCAGATTATTATAGAAAAGGGTTTTACATTACAATTGGCCAGAGATTGCCAGAGAAGAACATGATGGAATTAAGCCATTGGATAACATTGACCTCTGTTGAGACACAGACTCGAGGAAATCAATTACAATTGGGATTACTGTCAATCTTCTGTTCAATTCCGTTGTTTAATTAAATTAATAGTGAAATCATTAGAAAAGCAATAAAACACTACTTTAATCACAATTCACTTGTTTTTACATAAATTTTGGTCATTTTGTAAATCACTTGTAATTTGTATTCAATTATAGAATCGTGAAAACCTTTAGAAAAGATGACGTAATCTTTCACTCAATAATCGTTTTAATACTTATTAAAACTGAAAACAATGATTATAACGATTAAAGAGCAATAAAAGAGACCTCAAGAGCTCATCACACAATCCTTGATTGAAATGAAATAAATTTCGGAAATAATAACAAAAATGTTTATTTGTTTCCAAAATCCGCGAAAGAATGAAAGTTTTGCTTTCTTTGATTTGTGTTCAACTAATGGCAAATTTGCGAGTAATTAAACGCTCAATAAATGTCGAATTAATTGTTATTTCTTCTCTAAAAAGTGCGAAAATCTGGAAAAGGGATTCAAAAAGTCGTTTGAATGCAAAACAAACGGATATTTTGCGGACATTGAGAGCGAGTATGAAAATGAGATTTTTAATCGTGTTTTGAAACCTTTTTCTTTCCACAGTTGCGTTCGTTTCCACGTTTGCCAACGAAACACGGTTTTGCATGATTTGCCATAATTTCTGCGAATAATCTTATTATTTGTGTGAAAACAGGGAATAAAACGGCACTTTGTGTTTGACTGCAGTCCGGGAACTGTTTTCAGTCAAATCACACAAACGTGTTGTCGAAGAGAGGAATTGTACGCCAAATGCGAAGACTCTGAGAAATGGTTTTATTTGAACGAAAGGATCGGAAAAAGACAACACTTTTTGACGCAAAACGATCTCAAAATGGCGGACAAAGAAGACGTTTTGATCTTAAGGGCTTTTGGAGTGATTTCTGACGACAAAGGACTTCCTATTCTCGACGATTAGCGAAATGCACAGAAATTAACAAATGGAATATTCTTTACAATTCTATAGAAATATCTGTAATTTTGAACAAAGTATTTAGAATAAATGTATAATTAAACAGCAATTCTGGTCCAATCCAATCACAATTCGGGCCAAACAATAGATTCGTTGTCATTCTTGGCGACATTTGAGACACGAAAGGAGGTTTGGTTTGGGAAGAGAGCACTCGTGGTTTGGGTTGTGATTCGGGAATGAAAACAGAATTTTGGTTTTCATTTCAGTAGAAATTGGAAACGAGAAACAGTTTTCATAATTTGCATGAATTCGTTCAGATTTATCGTCTTTTATGACTCGATTGAGAATAAAACCAATTTGTATAAAAATAGCGAAATTAGTCAAATAAAAGAGAAACAACAAACGGTACTAATCTACTACTCATTGTCCATAGGAAATACATACTTAATGCCTCTTTCAATTGTTCGCCGCTTTACTTCATGGCAAGAGATTTAACATTTTGTTTTTATTGAAATAATTCTGTGAAATAACTGTTAGTTTTGCTAATATTCAAAACTATTTGAAATACTGTTTGTTTACAACATTTTTAATTATATTTTGGGACATTTTATATTGAATTTTAATCAATTTCTTGTGAAATATTAATTATTGATCTGAAGTTTGATTACAAGACATGTCTTTGAGTTTATTGTGAATTCGTTTAAATCCATTGCTTTTGGCTTTCTATTCGCGTAAAACTCTTCACTGTTTTCAATGAATAAAATCCCTTTTCGTGGTAAATATGTTTCATTCAAATTAACAGTCGTTTCCTTATCGACGTTTACAACGACTAAAAATGAGTCCAAATGTCGACCAAAACTGACAAAAGCCAAAACTCGAGACGAATTCACTTTTGGGAACTTTATTTCTTTCGAAAACTTTGAATAAGTTTTGCGAAATTCAATCAAATCTCTGAAAAACTTGAGAAATGAAAACCCATTTGTGTTCAACTCTTCCTCAACGTTATATTCCGGCATTAACACCGGTTATCACTCGGTGCCGAAGTTTAGGCAGCGAAGTGACTTAGGAGGCAATAAACGCAAACTTAAGGTAACGTAATGTCTAGACATTATCAAAAGTTTTGACTTAAATAAGGAGGCGTTTATAATGACATCCGAATTGTCTTCTAATCCGATTTCGTCGCCAAAGAAGACAATTGTCGCCACTTTTGGACACAAGAGCTGAACAGCGATTACAAGCACTGAAATGTTTTGAATTTATTCCTCGCGTTTATAATGACATCCGAATTGTCTTCTAATCCGATTTCGTCGCCAAAGAAGACAATTGTCGCCACTTTTGGACACAAGAGCTGAACAGCGATTACAAGCACTGAAATGTTGTGATTATATCTCGAGAAAAGTCTTCCCAAACTATAATCACTGGTTTTTAATGCTATATTTGATGTGTTTTCCAAAAGTGATTGAAAAGTGTGTAAAATGTTTGAATCTTTGTTGTTTTTCGACGAATTTGTTGCAAAACTTTTGTCGACCATTAAGTCCGCAGAAAAGTCTATATTTCGAGAAAGTATTTGAGTTTCCAATAAAAGACATTTATTTTCGTCAAAATCCTTAACTATTTTACGCCATTCTCGCAACAAATCGTTCAAAATGTTTACATTTGATTCACTTTTGAGAACAACGCGAAACCCATCGACACCTGAATTGAGCCAAAAGAGTAAAACATTCACAAATTCTTGACGAACTCTCGCATTATTCAAATCAATGTTCGGTTCTTCGGCATTGAATTCACAGAAATAATACTCATTTCTGATTGGATTGAAAATCCAATTTGAATTTGTTTTGAGACTCAAATATTCCTCACTTGTTATCCATTTGTAATAATGCGAATAATATTGGGTTTTGTGAACGGATTTTTTGAACCACAAATGCTTATCACTCGTAAACTCTGGCAAAAAGTCTATCAAAACTTTCATTTTCCGTTTTCTCGCATTTTCAATCAATTGTTTGAAATTCAAAAGACTTCCAAAGCTTTTGTCGACATTTTTATAATCCGTGAAATCAAACGAATTCTTGGAAACACTGTTTGAAGGATAAAATGCACTCAAAATTATGCAATCAATGCCCAGAACAGCGCTAACGTAATCCAATTTCTCGATAACTCCCGTCACATCTCCCTCGCCGTCGCTGTCGCTGTCTCTGAAGGCCCGGACGTCCATCTCGTAAAAGACGGCATTCGTCCACCACTTCTCCTCTCGTGTCGTGTTTTGGGTTTTGTTTGAGTTCTCGTTCTTTTCGTCATTTGTGGGAAAAGTGAACGAAAAGAGAAAACCAAACGAAACAAAGAAAATCAGAATTAAAACAAACAAATATTTCACGCATTTATTGCAAACTATTGATTTATTTGTGTTTTTTAATCGCGATTTAGAAACTATTTTCATTGAATTATTTGCCATTATTTGTTGACACAATGGAAACACATTAAAAACCAAACTAAACGCAAATTCAATCAAAAATGTGAAATCCGGGAAATGAATGCCTTTTTGTGTATTATTTTGTTTGACAAAAAAGTTCATTGAATTTGTCTCTAAAATATGGTTTAAAATGACAAATAATGCAGTTTTGGAAACAGAAAACCACAAAAATTGTGACAAAATGCTAAAATAGAGTGAATCTTAAGTATTGTTTAATAATAATAATTGAGTTTATAAATGATTGAAACGAGAAAACGCCTAAAAGTCGATCAAAATGGTATTATTATCACAAGTTTTGGCTGAAAGCGAATGAATGAGTAATAATCCGTGGATTCCATGGAAACCAAACCGAAAGAGAGGGCGAAAGAGAGCCCAACATCTGATACAACAGAACAACAGATAGAACACAGCCTTAAGTGCTGAGTATTGCGAGAGAGAGGACAACGCCTTCGCTCTGTTTGTTCACATTTTCATTGTTTTGTGAGAGGGCGAAAGAGAGCCCAACATCTGATACAACAGAACAACAGATAGAACACAGCCTTAAGTGCTGAGTATTGCGAGAGTCTCCTGTTGCGGAAGCGAGACAAACAAGTGTAAAAGTAACAAAACAGCGAGAAAACGACAGCAAAATTTGAATTAGGCTAACAGTCGTGTTCAGTACCTACTCTAGTTCTGATTACCGAGCTGGCTTACTCTGGCGAAGAGTAAATCCTTTCGCACCGTTCAGGCGGTTCTTCTGCTTCTGCTGGTCATTACGTTTCTGGTAATCATTGCTTTATTTATTACTCTTATTGAAAACCATTATTTAAAACACAATTAATGTTTAGTTTAACTCTGTTTTCGCAATGTTTTCACACTTATTGTCTTTTACTCTTAGAGTTTAATATGTTTTACATTTGAAACATATTTTTATTAATAAAGTTATAATTAAGAAAATCATTTTCCAAATTATAAGTACAGATAATTTCAATAACATAAGTGTAATGTTACATTTTTAATTAACATTACAACTATTTAGGACTCGATTCGACCATGTTGCCGAAATGCAACAGTTGGACATTGTTTCGTGCAATAATTGAAACACTGTTCAGTTTCTATGGGAATAACATTTTGCAAATAATTATTCTTAAATAAGTAAACATTATTCTCATAAATAATTTTCTCACAAAAATTCAAACAATGTTCAGAATATCGCAAAACAATATCAGAAAAACAATATTATTTACAAATAGTCGATAATTAACTCATTTATTATTTAAAAGTCATTATTGAACACAAGTATTAAAACGCCTAACCGTTGCTTCACAGGTCTATTTGGTGACTCTAATCGCGGACATCGTTGTGTTCAACAAACAAATCGGATTCCTCTTTCTCACATTAATCCTCGACATTCTGGCGCTCACTATAATCGCGATCGGCATCAGAGGCGTCGCCCTCGAGATCTTCTACTTCGTGGCGGCGTTCGCGATGGTGGCGGCCGTCGTGACCATCGGTCAGGCGACCACTTTCGCCTTCCGCTCCCCACTCCTCACCACAACCAACTTCCTGCTCGACCTCTCCATCACTGGCCTCGGCTTCTGGTTCGCGTGGATTCTCTATCAGGATCTGTTAAGCAGAGGCGGCGCCACTGTTATTCCCAACATCTGTATCGTCAAGAAGGCGGAAGAGGCGGACGCGAAGAGCGACGGCAAAGTGGACGCCAAAGACGAGCCCAAAGAGACGATCGCGAACTGAGTTTCCAAAGATATCATTATTTAAAGAGTGCTTTGAATCCGATTTTTGCGATTTCTTTCTATTCTGTGAATGGCTTTCACTTCTTATAGTATTTTTAGATAAGGTTTTAGAGATATTGATATTTATGTACACTTTTAATCTGAAAACAACTCTAACTTTACAAACGATTGAAACACAAAAAGTTTTTTTGAAACTGATTTTTGTGTCCAAATCACACATGAGTTCAAAGGCCGGGAATTTACATAATATTTAGTAAATTTGATATTTTATTGCAAATAAAACACAATTTTTGAAATTTAGACAATATTTTCTCTTTTCTATCGAAACAATCACAAAATCTCGAGTTTATTAAACTATCGATTGTTTAAAAGTAATACAAAAACATTAATAAAACACAAAAAAGCATTAATTATGTATTATTTAGTATAAAAGGTGTAAAAATCAATAAATGTTGGAATAATTACGGAAAACATATCCAAAAAAATATGCAAAAAATAGCTATAATTTGCATAAAATGTATTAATATTTGCTGTAATATATAAAATAAATTGCAATCATTTTAATGTCCAAAAACACAATCAAAATAAACATTTGAATCGTGACTGAAATTCCTATTAATTGTTTTGAATCCGCTTTTTGTGGAAAACGCTTTGAAAACAAGACTTTGTCTGAAATGATAATTTGTTTTTTGGTGTTTTGAACAAAAACAAAAAGTTCACAAAACGGGACAAATATTGCGCAAAAATGACACACATTTCGTTATATAATAATTTGAAATTCATAAAAGGCTTTATTAGTCGTTAACTAATATTTTTCTGGTTTTATAACTATAAAACAGGCGTCGAAAGAGTCTTCATTAATATTTAATGATAATTTTATTTAATAATTTTGAGCAAAACTTTCAGACATTGTATTCAAAGCGTAAAACCAGAAAACGTAACAAAACTTGAATTTTGCAAACCATAAGAAAGCAATGAAATTAATTTTAGACATTATTCGCGAACAATCAGAGCGTTCACAACAGTCCTAACAATACCTGAGGTTTGGANGAGCGTTCACAACAGTCCTAACAATACCTGAGGTTTGGAACAAATTATTTATAAAATCACAACAAATAGCAAAATGTGTGAAATGTATGGAAAGACACGAAAATTATTGTCAAAACCGAAACTCAATCTCTTTTAACATGAATTTATTGTCACTTTTTGTTTAGTTTTATTGAACTTTTCGTACATTTGTTTGAATGTTGTTTGAGTTCAAAGTTTTGTAAATTAAACGCTTTTTTATATGAATTCAAAGCGATATTCATTACGAGAACAACAAAATAATTACGGATTTCATATAAAATGCATTTAAATATTTGATAACAATTTTTTATAAACGGTTTTGTCATTAAATGCACAGAATTTTTGATAAATAGTCAATTAGTCGTTCATTTATAACCAATGTTTCCCATTTTATACGTTAATTAATCATTGGATTTATTAATTAATACTCTTTATAAAAGCCATTAATTTAAACCGATTTATTTAATCTTTATAATGATTTTATTTCTCTTCATTTTCCTAAACTCTGAATAATTATAAACGAAATAAATATAAAATCAAACAAAAACTAATTTCAAGTGAATTAAAACTTTTGGAGACAATGTTTTCACGTTTTTCACAGTAAATACAAAAAGCAATTGTTTTCTCAATCGATAATCACTTTTAAGCAAAAGAAAGCAAAAAAGAGTTTCGATTTCTTTCGCGAATTTTATCTATTTGTCTGTTCTGTTCATTCAGTTATTTATTTATTGTATCGATTGATCCAAAAGTTGTTGAAATTTATTTTCACTTTTTTCGAAACAATTGATTGAAAACCACTTTTTCTTTGAAACAGAAGAAAACTGATTTCAATCTTATCTCTGATGACCTCAAGTCGTGTTTGAAACCAAATAAAAGTCGCAAAAAGTGTTGATTTGAGATATTTTTGAAGTAATTTTTGCAATGAATTATTCAATGATTATATTTTTAGAAAAAATTGTTTTTAACTTCAGATAAGAAACTCTGAAAATATATTCACTTTTGACTTAATTAACAAAATTCACATTTTGTTTAAATCAAACGTCATTTCAAACTTCTTTCAATTTGTTTTAAACTTTTATCAATACAACAGAACTTATTAAACAAATATTCAATTTCTACACAAACTCTCAATAGATTAATATAATGTGAAAAATACTCTGAATTTGCATAAAATAATAAATTCAATAAAATTTAATTTTTGTTCAACTCTTTTGTCGTAAAAATTGAATAAATTTATCGAAAATTATATTTCGTGTGAATTTCCTTGTATTATTCAAATTTATTGTAAATTTAATATTTTTGATAAATTAAATAAAAGTGAAAAATATTAAATAAATATTTCCAATAAAATTGATACGAAATTAGTGTTATTTCTAGATATAATTGAAGTCTACTGTAAATGCATTTCTTTAGATAATTAACTTTTTTATACAAGTCTTCTTCTCTTTCGTTGAATAAAAATACAAAAACAAAATAAAAGTTAATTTTTTCGTTATTATTCATCATTTTATTGTGAAATGAAATGCAATTCTCTTGAAATGTTTGAATCAAATAATGTCATCAAAAATGAATTTCTTTCACAAAATAACTATTTTTAAAATATCGCTATTTATATAAAGTGATACTTTAAGGAATACTTTCAACGATCGCATATTTATTTAAAATAAAGTTCAAACATTATTCAAATTGATGAAAAAATTAACTTAAATACACTTTTTGCCATTACTTTGAGTGAATTATATTAAACATATTTGAGTCTTCTCTCCCTCTCCTCTTCCTGTCTCTCACTTTCAGACAATATTTACATTTAATCTTGAGTTTGAAACACAAATTTCTAAACTCGGAGTTCATTCGCCATTTGTTTTTTGAAACAATTAATTTCGTGTATTTATTTATTTTCTGCTCAATTAATGAACAATTTATGCAAACATTGTTAAACATGTGTTCAGTGTTTCAGAGATTTACGTTTTGCACAAATGATTGATTTTCCTCTTTTCCATCGAATGTCAAGTATTTTACATGTTTTTCGAAAACACAATTTTAATGAGAATTATTTTAATCATTTATAAAAGATTAATACGAAAAATGATAATTATTATCAAACTTCTAAAAAGATAATAATTATTACTAATTATTAAATAATCTATAAAAACAAAAGATATTAATTTTATTGTTTTTGTAATAAACTTCCTTTTATTTGAATAATTATTATAATTATACTTATTTCTTTTAATTCGTTTTGGATTTACTTTCTATAACTAATTAAACGCATGAAAACTAATTGATACTCAAATTCGGCCAAAAATTCAAATTTTAAACTCCAATAAGAAGTTCTCTTGAAGTCATGTTATATTTCAACGACTTGTTAATGACTTTTCAAGTGATACTTGACTTGGATTTAGTTTTTCGTGAAATAAATTCATATTTAGTTCACAGAAAATTAATTACGAAAATAAATTCCAATTCTTTTGCGACTCTTTTCCTGAAGAGATTGTGTTTTCGGAAATAAATGCCAGACTTTCGCGACTCTTGTATTGATTTCCAAATCAGACATTCAGTACACATGAGAAGAGTTGTGAATGAGTTCCGGACGACAAAAATCGATAAAGTTTTACATAAAATCGTTTTTACAAAGAGTTTTCATTTGTTTATTTTTATTGTCAATCAAAAAGTTTATGGCTTTATATCCAATACATTAATATACAGAGTATTATATATAATATGAATGTAAAAAAGAGACAAATATTACACAAGAAAACATCGATTTAAATGAATAAATGATTTATAAACACATAATTCGCTTCTGTTTTCGCGTTTGAAAACATTTTCTATCATTTGGTTTACAATTGTATGCAAAATGCAAACATTTTTGTGTAATTTCCACATTTTAATAACACATGAAATTACAGTTTATTTTTAGACTTCAATCAAGAGATTCTTCGTAAGAAAACATCGTTTCATTTGTAGTAAAATATAAGACTATTTATGACTCTTAATGTCTGAGACAATAGTAAAGAGAAGTTTCATGAAATTACAGTTTATTTTTAGACTTCAATCAAGAGATTCTTCGTAAGAAAACATCGTTTCATTTGTAGTAAAATATAAGACTATTTATGACTCTTAATGTCTGAGACAATAGTAAAGAGAAGTTTCGAAAAAGTGGGAAATTGTAATCAAAAGTGTCTAAAACTCGGAATTCATAATAAAATAGACATTTTGTTCAAATAATGGATTAATATTCAGCGAGAACTCAAAATGTAATCAATTTTGAGATCAATATCAAAAACTTCGTCTTCCGAACCAAGACTTGAGATAATTATAACGTTTTTAGTCTATAAGCGACTAATTGTGGATAAAAACACTTGAAATAGTTTTTCATTGAATTTCACAATTTCTTTATTCCCAGCGCTTATCAAATCTCTCGTTTTCACTGAAGGTCTCAGACTTTCAATCTTTGAATACAATATTCTTCACAATTCATGCAAAAGGTATTCATTTTAAATCCGAAACACATTTATAACCTTCAAATTCAATATTATTTCTAATGTTTTCTCTCAAAATGATCGGCAATTTTGAGCCGTTTTTTTGTACATTTGAAACACAATTATATAAAAGAGATTAATCACAACAACAATCGGTTTTTCATTAATTATTTGCAAAATAAACTCTTTTGAAATAAATATTCAAAATAAATACTCGAATTTCGTGTAAATTAATTGTAAATAAAATAAAAATGTAAATAAAATCCGCTCTTAAAAGGATTTTAAGGAAACAAAATAAACGCTAATTTCATATTTGAGTTCAATCGCGCAATAATTGGCACAAAAATCATAAAAACTCTTTTGAAATAAAAAAAACTGTGTTTTGAATTCAAAAATAAATAATTTCTGCGAATATTTCGAAAAATGTCAAAAAAGATCACAAATTCGAGTAAAAAAGGGCGAAAAATGTACAGAATTTCCGATAGAATGGACACAAGAAGAAGAAGAATGAGTTGTTGTTTGCATACAATGAGTGACACATTCATTGGTCTCTAAACCCGTGTGAAAGAGGAGTCCTTGTGATTGCAGTCGTCGTCGGCGTCAATGTTGAAGTGTCTGCCGCTGTCGTCGTCCGCCTCCAAGTAGTGGTCGGCGGAGTCGAGTATCTTTCGCGTCAACTTTATGGACGTGGCGTAGATCGTGGCCGATATCAGGATGAATAAGAATGACTTAGTTATGTACCACCAGCTGGTCATCAGCGGCTGGACACCCAATCCGATCGGATCAGACAACCGGTAGTCGATGGTTGTGGTGGTGGTTGTGGTGATGAGAGTGGCGTTGAGTGCGCCCGTGGTGTCGACGGGCGACTCCGTGCTTGTGGTAAGCATCTGATCACTGGTGAAGAGATAGTCATTGAGATGATGGGAGTGTTTGTTGAGGAGTTTGTTAATGAGTTCCCAAATAGTGCCGCAGAGGGCGACGAACGTGACGAAGAGGAAGATGATTAAAGTGGTCACATAGAAGTTGAGCAGACAGTGGTTGCGGTGGCCGTCGCCCCGAACCGCGCCCATCACTCCCAACACCGACACCACGATTGTGGCCAAACACATGATGAATATGACGATCTCCTCGCCTTCGATGCCGCGGAACTGTTCGGCCAACTTCTCGCCCGTTTCCGACACATCCGAGTCGATCAGGATTTTGATCCACGGATTGTAGTAAACGATGATTATCACAGACGCCACCAATAGTGACAACAACTGCAGGATTATTAGTGAGCATTTGATGGCCAGGAGTTTGGCCATTGTGTCCGCGATGTGTCTTGGCTTACGTCTTCATGTGGAACAAGAAGTGGTGATGTTTTGGTCCAAGTGTTGAGTGAAAGCCATTAACGACAATAACGATGAAATCGACTCTCGATTCAAATCAATATTATTATTGTTTTTCCCATATTTTCAGGTCATTCACTGTTTTCACTGTTTTTATCAACAAATCCAATGCAAAAGTGGTTTACATTTGAAAACTTTATTTCTGCACAAAATTCATCGAAAAACGAGAAGAAATGCCAATAATTTGTGTTTAAATTAAGTGTTATTTCTCTAAAAAATATCAATTTCTTGACAACAATAAAGTGGAGAAAAGATGACAATATTTAGTGGTATTTGAGGAAAGAGAGAGAGAGCGAGAGAGCACTGGAAAGCGAGTGCCAGTGCTTTGCAATCGCAGTGATGGCTGTGTTTTGGGGGCACAGCTATAGAGCACTTGTGTTTGCGTTCAAAACTGGTCTATGCTTTGGCTGTTGAGCTCAGTCTTCGTGTTTGCCATTTAAAAGGCCGTCTCTTCAACACTACAACGACTGAGCATAACATTCAACACACAATACACGGCAAGTGAAGCCAAATACAGGCGAACCCTCACTAAGAGTAACGCTTTGTTTCCCTATTTAAACGTCTCTTTAATGGGTATTAATTCTCGAAACTATTATTACATAAAAATTACACAATATTTGAGTCGATATTGAGTTTGCCTTCAAATCGATATCATTTGCGAAGAGCGATGTGTTGTGTGTCGAGTGTTGACTGCAATGTCACACACATTGAATGCCTGATGATTCATACGCTTATTCACCCACTGTATCAGATGTATGGCCACAACACCTCCCTGTCCTCCCTGTGCTCCTCATAATACCTCGCATGCAATCCTTGACATGCATTTTCTTCGCCCAGATTTGCACCAAAACTGGTCTTTCGGTTCTCTCTCTCTCTCTCTCTCTCTCTCTTTGCGAAAAGTTATTGAAAAATCTCTTTAAAAGTGGATTTCATTTCGTTTTGTATTTTTTGTGTGAAATATTTTTTAAAGTCCAGTATTTTTAAAGTTCCGAAAAGAGAGGCATTTCTGTGAACAGAAAACAGTTATGAATCAAACAATAGAAAGAATGCGAACACGAATTGAAAGAAATGTTTGAAAGAAAAGTCGTCGAAAAGCTCTCATGAGTCCAAAGATATATGTATTTGCAGTCCATTCACGAGATATGAGTTTAATTTTGATTGTCTTTCCAATTGTTACACTTTTCGAGGCATTCATGCGTTTTGTGTAAATTACTTTTCGTCACACGTTTTCAGTCAAAGAGACCTCAAATAGAAATATCAATTCATAATTGTTTTCGCGACTACTTTATCGCGTTTTGTGACTCACAGTCTTATTATGGATTAAAACTCATGAAACAATTATTTCAAGAAATATCTTTTTTCAATGTTTTCCCTTATTTTCAAGTTTAAGACGAGAAACCAATTGAACACAAATTGCGCGCAAAATGACAACTGTTTGAAACAAATGCCAAAAATTGTTTATCATTTTGCGCCCAACACTTGTCCACAACTCCCACAACACATGTTTTCAATTAATTCCCACATTTATAACCCTTTCTGACAGTAAATTAGGTCTTATAATGAAAAGCGAGAGGAATATTGTGTTTCACTCTTTTTGTCTGTTTATTATCCAAACCTTTGAATGTAAACAAAGATTAAGAGTTTATCGCAAATAAAATTCCTGACATTTATTGTTAATTACAAATGAAATCATTGATTGCGAAATCAGAAATCAACTAATATTAACCAATAATTACTGTAATTTTCAATTTCTTACACTTTTTCGCATTTAATTGATTCCCAATTGTAATCATGAGAAATAATTTTCAATAGACCTCTTTCTCTCAAAAGTTCAGCATTTCTTTGAGCTGTCATTCAATTGAAAATACAATATTACTTATCATAAATACAGTTATGAATTATAAGTTACAATCGTTTTTATATGTAAACCTTTTCCTCATTCAATAAATTCAAATTGTTTTCGAGTTTAATGCAAACAACGATTGAAAATATATTGGAATTCATTTCTAATAAAATATAATACTTCAACACAAAAATCAAAGTCAATTTTGACATTAGTTTTTCACTTCATTTGTGTCTTACTTTCACTCCAAACACTACTTTCCACTTATAATGCATTCATTAGAAGGCATTGAAAGTCAGAAAAGTCTGAAAAGAGGGAGAAATTGATGCGAAAATCTATTTTAAATATACGACTAATGAACTAATGTTGACTGAGAACTATATTTTTGTCAAATATATGCTAAATGTGTTCATAAATGTGACTTCATTTGACATAAAAACTTATTTTCGTTTTAAAGCACAATATATTGAGAATAGTTTCTAAATTGAAATGCAGAAAAAAATATTCCGTTTTTCAAATAATGATTAAATTTTCATTAATTAAATCAAATTCTCTTATTTTATGGAAAATATAGAGAAAAACAAGTCATTTGACAATTAATTTGAATGTTATTTCTGGAAAACAATTCCGTTTTACAATTGAAATATTTTCATAACAAATGAAATAATGGTTGAAAAAAGCCAAAAGAATATTAACAAAAATAATCATTAATTGCATAAAATCTAAGTACAAATATGTACGACATATGAATGCAAATATTTCTTTTCATTTCAGCCAAAAGAGCATTATTTTTAGCTCACATTATGTCATAATAAGAAATTGAATGTCAAATACGAAAAAACATTATATAAAACATATTCTTAATTTTCAAAATGTCTTTCTCAAGGATTTCATACATAAAAGACTACTATTTTTAAAGGGAATTACAGAACCTTTTAGTCAAGAAAAAAGTACACAAAAACGCAAGAAAAAAATCTGGTTTAAGAACTAATGTAATTATAATTATATATAATATTTAGGAACAAAGACTTGATTTATAACTTTATTACAGATTATGTATTTATAGCGATATATTCATTCATATTATGAGATCACAATGTATTGCATGGAATGGTAGCAAAAAAGGCATTAAATTGAAAATGTTTTGTTTTATAAAAACAGTGTTTTCCGCCCTTTCCCTCAAGTTATCTATTTTTCATTGCATTAAACAGAATATTGTTATCAAAACACTTAAACATCTTTTAATTAAGTTCTGGAGATATTTCACACAAAACAGGAATTGAATCCCATTTAGGCTCTCATTAAGCCATTACCGGAACCATTGGCTTAAGGACTGACACAATAGTTCCGGTCACGCATTAAATGATTACATTTATTGATTTTAGAGACCTTTTTGTGTAATGTTTGCAAAAAACAAAAACAAATCCTTTTATAATTAGCTTTTCGTTAATAAATTAAACATTAAAACGACGATAAAGTGAATTCATTTTTATAATGCATTACAATATTAAAAGATAATTACCAAAAATAATGGTTTAAATATTAATGATAAAAATGAATGCAATTCTCATATCTTGTGTTTAATTCAATAAAAACACAAAATTCTAAAAATAATTCAATTCAATAATGAATAATTAAAATTTGATGAAAATTCTGGAAAATAAATATTTCTATCAAATTGCTGTCGAAGAATATTCTGTCTCAAGAATTATGTTTCAAGAGTGTTGAGAAGTGCTGTACTGTATTACAGCACACGTGGGAACAGGGATTATGTGCCGGTGATGTCGATTGAAATAACTCTCAATCGTGTAATTAAGTTATCGTAAATAACAGCGAAATATAATGTGTGTTCAGAGCCTAAAGTGATCACAAATGATGAGACAAAAAGTGACGCTTCCATAGCAACCGGAGCTTTAAAACTCAAATACATAACGATTTGCCAAAAATATAAATCGAAATGAAAAATATTTGAAATAATAACTCAAATACAGAAAGAGTTTTTCGATCCAATTGTTTTGTGTCTTCAATTTAAACACAGCAACTGTTTGGAGAAGTCTTTTCAACTCATTTGGAAAGAGATCTTCTCTTGACTTTATTTCTCAGTCTCTCTAATACTGTGAGTGAATAATAAAGTTATCATAAACTCTGTATTTGTATTGCAATTTTCAAAATGCAATTTATTCGCAATTTTGAAAACATAAATATTTTTCATTAAATTACACAAAGTTTTTATTGAGAAAATCATATCATTTTTGCGTCAAAAGATGCGAACATCTGTTTATCGCCCAAATATTTCGGATGTATTTATGAAAACGATTCAATACTCATTCCTATCGACACTATCGGTGTCTATATTATTATTTTTGGCCACAATTCTCGTCCCATTTCTCACCAATTTGTTCATGACTTCCACGAAATCCAATAAAAATAGCGAAGAAATTGATTTCCTTATGATTTTCAATATAATTTCAGGTAATGTCTCCATTCGTTCATTTCTTCAATCATTTTATTTCACTATAATTGCAATCAATATATTTCTCTGACGTTTCCCTACTTTTGGCATATATTTATGCAATCATTAATTTTATTGAAAATAACGCATAAAATGACATTATTGTGGATTTTGATATCATTTATAGTCAATTATAGACGAAATCTAAACATTAATTTTTATTAAGTAGAAACTCAGCAGAAATTAAAATTTATTATACAATGTTATAAATGATGTGTTTTATAAGAAATATTTATCAAGTTTTTTGAAGGTCTAAATCACAAGTAATTCTATATTAATAAACATATATTTCAATTAAATACAAAGTAATGCTTCAGATTTGACACAATTTCCAAATGGATTTCCAATAAATTAAGTATATTTTTAAAATTATTAAAATTATAATATTTGTGTCAAATTGAGTGTCTTTTATGGACAAAGATTTCTGGTTTGCATTCACTGAACTGAACTGAACATTACATGTCATTAGATTATTGATTAGATAACGGGTTATTCAGACTTTTCTGTGATTTTATTTTCTCTTTGCATTACATATCGAAATAAATTCACAGTAAAAATTGGGTCACATTTTCAATGATGAAAAAACGTGAACCTTTCGTACAAGAAAACACCGAAAGACATAATTTATAAGCAAAAAACAAATCAAATCATGAAAAGTGTGTTATTTTTAGAAACCATTTCACAAATGAGTTAGAAATTTGTTTGAATTTCAGATATGCATCCAATTTGTAGCCAAACATTAAATTATAAATGAAAGGTTATACAGGTTACCAAGTTTGTGCAATCATTGTATTTATAAGTGGGTTTCGCGTATTTATTGACAAATATTTCTTAATAAACACATTTTACCGCAAATATTGACTCTAAACCGAGCGTTGGTTTAGTTTTCAGAAGATTTATATTAAAAAGTTTTTGTAATTAATGTTTACATTTATAGAAACTTCTCACTTATTCATTATATAACAGTTATAATAGATATAAACATTATTACAGCAAATATTTGTCATTTTAAACATAAACTAAATCTTAATTATATGTTGAAATTGAGCTCTTTTCGTGAAATATATACTTATTTGACATTTATGTTAATTTACGAGTTAAATAAATTATATTTCAAGATAAAATAAACACTTTTAATAATATACAAAACATTGTAACAATAATTCACAAATTTAAATATTAGTTTAAAATTTAATTCATTTGAAATTTCTTATCGTTTTGATAAACGAGAAAATAAATTGAATTATAATTTACAAAACAGAGTTTTAAAATAATTAAGTCCTAAATATACATGCAATCAATTATTTATAACGTAATTTCACATTAAATAAGCCGTTAGTAAATTAAAACTTCGGTCCAATCCTTATATACTCTTGTATTCAAAATCTGTAAAGTTTTATAAAAAGATTATCGAAATGATTGATGACTAGAAAATCTAATTACAATTTCTTCCCATTTTTGCCCAAAAAACTGACAAAAAGATTGTTTCGGATTTAAAGAAAAACTTTTATAAAAAACTTTTTTTCAGTTCATGTCTCATATATTTAGGCAAAAATAAGAGAAGGGAAACGAGATTTCAAAAATAGGATTTTCTCAAAAAGACTACTGAAATATATGTGAAGCCAAAAGACATTTTTTGTAATAAAATTAATGCATTTTAATATTTCTAATATCATTTCGGTCCCCAAAAACAGGTCTAATAATACGCGTTTTGGGCGCAATCGGTGGCGAGAGTTGCAATCAATTACTGTTAATAATGTTTACAATACTAATGGCTTCTGTGAACTGTTTAACTATTTTCGACTATAGATTAACTCTAAGCCAAAGAGCGGACGTTTGGGATATCATTCATTTGTTCGCTAATATATTGGCTCTTATTTTGGGCATAATTTTCGTCATAAATATTAGGAGTGAAAGAAGAAGGCATAAAATGAACGCAAATTTTGGTCCAAAACCCGTCATTATTATCGATAAATGCGATGACGAGTCAGACGCCGATTCTGTGGACAGCATTCACACAGACTCTCATTCACAGCACTAATAATATAGCGATAATGAAAATGCCATTCATTTTAATGCTTTTGTTTTAAAGGTTAAAACAATATTTCAATAGTAAACGACAATTTCAATTAAATTAACGCAAAGTTTAATTAAATATTTCATTAAACTAATGAAATGTTTGCTCTTTTTATTATTATTTGCTTGTGTTTTGTGTCCACAATATTTGTTACATTGTTTTCCCTATTGTTCTGCGAAATGCAATGCATTATTATTTCCTGATTTTTGTCATTTTCTTGATTTTCTACTCAATTAACTTAATTGACATTTTGTTTAATACAATATTCGCCTTCAGCTCCGAGAGATAAAAGACAAGACGAGAGAGAGATACATTGTTTTCTACA
>CAJPIZ010001110.1:0-18467 GCA_905368565.1 Medioppia subpectinata | reverse complement strand
CGAAAGCCATCGTCGGAATGATTATAACACCGGCCCAGAAGTTGGCGTCTGAGGCAGACTTCCGGAATTGGGATTCAATATATTTGGGTTTAAATACATAATAACCTAAATAACCAAATAATTTAAATGATATGCCCAACACGTGAAACACAAATACGGGATTTGTGGCCAAACGCTAACAAATATAAAGTATAATCAAATGTATAACTACTACAAAAACAAACTATTTATAGATATTTACGTGAAGAGCACTTAATATCTCCGTAATCTGGGATTTAATTGATTGATTTTTACTATTCATGCGATTTTCTGTAACTCTTTGCTTTTCAGACATCTGTGTGGGAAAGAAAGCCAAAGGGATGGAGAAAATCATAAGGAATACACCAATTATGACAAATCCTATCCACCAGCACCCAATCCATCTTGGATCATTCATTTGCACGTTAAGACTTACTGCAAATATATGTTAAAATATTTTTAATATTAAAATAAATCAATTGTCATAATCAACACATACTCTGAGGGTTTTCATAAAATTTGAGAGTATATGATGAGAGGAGTAACCCGAGTGCCGGACCAAACAGTCTGAGCGCAGCGCTTGTACTCAAAAATATGGGCGAATTTTTCTTACTGGTGTTGTCGTCGATATACGGTATGNGCGCTGACCGTAACGTTATTGAAATACAAGAGTTTGACCACAAAATGATCGCCCGATTGATGCAATTCAAAGACCAAAGAGCCGGTATATGTCGGCGGAGTTTTGCCCACTTTGGCGGACGTGTAAACGCCCAGCGCTTGCATTAAGACCACTTGATTCACATCATGTGTGCCGTAAACGTATAGCCGTTTCATTGGTTTGGCTGTAGTCTGGTTCGTGAGCTCATCGGCTCTGTTGAGCATATTTTGGACCAACTCTTCGATGAGAGGACCCGCTCTCAGGCGCTGTATTTTCGGGTCTTTCCAATCGAAATAAAAGGCGTGATTCTCGAGGTCTTTGAGTTTGTCGCGGGTCTCTGTGTTGGCCCACTCCGGGAGGTCGTGTCCGCACTCTTTCTCCACTCTTAAAGTGGTCGACAGAAACTCGAGAGGTCTGAGCGGTGAGGGCTTTACGTCCACATAATTATCACCCGTTTTCTCACTCAACCCAACCATAAATGGCTTGTTTTCGTTGATATATTTCGTCACTTCTTCGGTGGCCATAAACTGTCGCCACAATCGGTCTGTTTTGGGACAACTGGCGGACGTACGCAAGAGTTTATCATCGGATCCGACGGCAATTGGCTGCCAATTCTTGGCCACAGCGGACGTGTTGTCCCAAATCCAGAAGCCGTCGGGTTTGTAGAGTCCGGTCAGAAAACTTTGCACACTTTCCAGACATCGGGCCGACGACGAGCTCTTTGCGGTCACATCTCGGGGCGAATCGCCTAAATAGGTGTCGTACCGGTGCCTCAAACTCAGCCCAAACTCATAGGCCCTCCTCTTCCCACTACTGGTCAGTTCGCCGATACCTTCGGGCCATTTCTTTGGGTCTTTGAGCGGATCCGTGGCGTAAAAGTTGGTCGGAGTTCTGTCTCCATGTCTTTGAATGATTTGAACCAATTTTAGCGAACTCTCAATCGAGGAGTCGATTGTCTCGATGTTTGCCAACACTTGTAGAGCGAGTGTTACGCCAATCAAATAGGGTTTCATTGTTTTCACGATTAATTCAATTAAGTTTAGGTAATTATTTGACAGTAAAACAGAGCAATGGTTTCATTGAATGCAAACATTGTTTAAAATATACACTTAATTTGAGCTCAAATACTCTTATCTTGAGATCTGGGATCAAAGTTTACGAATTGATAGTCGGGTTATATAACTATAATATATCACACATTTATTGAGCGACTACTGGTTTGTTAACAATTGAAAGTTATATAAAAATTATTTTATATTTTTATTAAAACTTGTAAAATACTTTGTATGACAACACCTGAATATTAATATACGTATATAACATTATAATGTATATAAATATTTATTATTATTATATAATTTTATTTTAACAATAATAACAAATGAAAACAACAATTTGTGGCAAATAGTTGTATGAGAAACAATTTGAGCGCTTTCTATGAAACTAATATTATATAACATTAAATTGTGTTTTAGGAATCATTTCATTACAATTATTGTATGAAAAGGCAACCTTAATCAATAGTATTGTACATTATGTTAGAGTCAAATTCATATATATAAAACTTTATACTTGTGTAACACTAGTGCAGTGTACTGTTCAGGTGTTTAAGGTTGCAATTATAAGTGGAATTTTAGTGTTTTAATGGAATTAATTATTAATTTGATCAGCATCAATTTAAACAGTCATTTACTATTACTATTACATTTACATGTACATTTAACATATAGCAAGTCATAATAATTCTTACTTTTCTGTCTAATAATTGTCTTATTTATTACATAAATCTATTAACAAATAATTGGAAACTATAATGAATTCAAATATAATTTACATACAATTATTGGTTACTATTTTTGTTTGAAGAAAATATCCTCAAAATTGTTTTGGTCTTCAATGAGAGCGACAGCGGTCTGGTCTTCATTGTCTTCGTCCTCGTCTTCAAACATATTTGATATGCGATCGGCGTATAAGACGATAAAGAATCGGCAAACGGCGCCCAAAAACATGAAACCAAAGGCCGAGTAATGCAGATAATCAGTGAGTTTCTCGATATCGTAGAGCCAACAGTTGCCTACTTTACCGCACGTGTGTTTCCATATCTTACACGTGCTGTCAGTTATGGCACCAAATATTAGCGGAAAGGGTATAAATGCTATGACATAAGAGACAGGGATTTTAGGAATAATATCTAAACATTTGATTCGTACTGAAAATTGCGAGAAAAGCTCCGGTCACTCCTATGGCAAAGTTCTTGTCCTTTGGTTCAATGCATCTATCCATTAAATATAGTAATTACCAATTAGATTAATTTAATTTATTATGTAATTTTTACTAATTAAAAGTTACCTTAATGTTATCAAAGTGTCTCCAATTTTTCCGGTAGATGTTATGACCCCAACGATTGAAAATAAGATCACATATGATGTGAATTGATTGCAATCTTTATCGCAATAACCATCGCTTACTTTACCACCGAATTGATCGCATTTGCAGTTTAGAAAAACCTTCAATATTTTAAAATTACTTAATAATTATGCTCATTCAGTATTTGATGTAATTTAGCATTAACCAGGTAGAATTAGTGTCATTATTAAGCATTAATTTATAAATGATAATTAATAAATGAAAATACTTTATTTTTGGTGTGAGTATCATGTGCAACTTCTCGAGTACAGCCCGCATGACAGGGACTGAAGTAATTAAACTGTTGATTACTTGAACAAACCGGTTGAAAGACATTATGTGAACAATGACAATCTGCATTACATCGAGTGTCCATTTGATTGAATCTAAATTTAAGGCATATGTGATTATTAATGTAGGCAAAAATATAACGACTAAATTATTAAACATTACTTTCCGTCGACTGAATTGATTTGCGGGAATATAGGGATCGGACACTGAAATGTTTTTGCATATAAAACCGATATCGCGATCACAATTTCAACCACAAATATATATAGGGCTACACTTCTGGCCTTTGGTTTCATTTTTGACAAGAAAAATCCGGAACTAATAATACCGAAAGCCATCGTCGGAATGATTATAACACCGGCCCAGAAGTTGGCGTCTGAGGCAGACTTCCGGAATTGGGATTCAATATATTTGGGTTTAAATACATAATAACCTAAATAACCAAATAATTTAAACGATATGCCCAACACGTGAAACACAAATACGGGATTTGTGGCCAAACGCTAACAAATATAAAGTATAATCAAATGTATAACTACTACAAAGACAAACTATTTATAGATATTTACGTGAAGAGCACTTAATATCTCCGTAATCTGGGATTTAATTGACTGACTTTTACTATTCATGCGATTTTCTATAACTCTTTGCTTTTCAGACATCTGTGTGGGAAAGAAAGCCAAAGGGATGGAGAAAATCATAAGGAATACACCAATTAAGATAAATCCTATCCACCAGCACCCAATCCATCTTGGATCATTCATTTGCACGTTAAGACTTACTGCAAATATATGTTAAAATATTTTTAATATTAAAATAAATCAATTGTCATAATCAACACATACTCTGAGGGTTTTCATAAAATTTGAGAGTATATGATGAGAGGAGTAACCCGAGTGCCGGACCAAACAGTCTGAGCGCAGCGCTTGTACTCAAAAATATGGGCGAATTTTTCTTACTGGTGTTGTCGTCGATATACGGTATGCCTATCGTATAGAAAGCCGTACAACCAATACCTGTATTGGCAAAACACATGCAATCATCATAAATATAACGTGTGTTTCATATGACATACCGTTTAAAAAGCTGGCGATCCATAGGATTGTAACCGCCGACCAAACTGTGCTTTGATTGCAGGGTTGGCCTAATGGAGACGAATGGCACAACTCGTGAGTGGAGTTGGCGTTAGTTATGATATCAGTCATCGGCTGAAGAGACGCACCGAATATGAAATACGGCGCCGCGAAGACGAAGCAACTGAAGGCCGCCACTAACTCTCCGATAGCCATAATGCGGGGTCTGTTGTATTTGTTGCCTAAATAGCCAATCAATGGACTGATTATGACTTGACTCACATTATCCGCGATTAATAAAAGGCCCGATATTTTGCTGTCAAATGAGTAGCGCTTCTCTAATGTACTCAAAGAGCCGATCATATAACTAAAGATCGCGCCCTGAAATATGGCCACAATCGAGAAGTTTATTAAAAATATCTCCGGTTTTGATAATAATCGCAACCATTTGGCCCTCCAATCGGTTCCGTACTTATATTTATGGCTAGTTTTGGAGATTTTATTCTCATTTAGTAGCAATTGTTTGTCACCCATTATAAGTAGTGATTACTTTTTAATTATTACTTTCTTTTTTACTTTTTAATTAACATTTATGTTTTTTAGAAATCGTACATTACTTTTCACTATAAACTTTATATCAATTTCCAAATTGCAAACACGTCTACATTTTGTAATATTAATTCATTAAAATTTATATTTTCTTAAATATATTAAATTTACTATTTTAATTGCTTCTAATTTTTTTAAAATAAACGTTATTAAATTTATATAGAAATGAACTTTATTAAATAAAATATTTATCATATTATAATTTGTACAATTTATTGTCAAAATTTACTAAACAAAAAATTTAATTGAAAGTTATATACAAAATAAATAATTTTTAATGATTACTGCATAATAAAATGTACTAAATGTCGCTTTTTTATATTTAGTTCATTTAATTTACGGTTAATTAATAAAAATATTTATATTTTGTAAATAATTATTGCGTTTTATTTTCTATTATATTTGTATTTATAAATTAATAAATGAAATGACATTTTAAAAAAAGTAGAAAAATTAGTAAATATTCAATTAATAATAATAATAGATGTCGTCGAGTGAATCAAATGCTTGAGACATGTCTTGAGTGGACGAGTGTCTGGTTTGCATCACTCGAAACGATCGGATGACTGAATTGATTGTCTCTCTTAAATGTGTCCATGAATTGACTCAATTGGTCGGACGGACGCAACATATACTTCAGCACATTTCCGACGGACCCACACATCGGCCGGCGATTCCAAAGGATGGCGAAGATATCGACCACAATATGATTGAGAACTCAAACACTACTCGAATCACATTGCGGTCGATATCATCGCCGACCCAATCATAGCCACCGCCGGTAGTCTTTGTTAGATTGTTGTTTAACTTGAATTGATAGACGCCGTGTCGTGCGTTGAAATAATTCGCGCTAATCCTCTACTACAGGATATTCGTCGTCGGATTCAACGGTTGAATCCGACGACAAATATCCTGTAGTAGAGGATTGGCGCGAAACGGGACCTATTGAGACAATTAGCCGCAAGTTTGTCATCAATTAATGACTTTTTGTAAATGAGTGGACAATTGTTAGAAATGTGTTTCATTAAAGTATGCGCTAAATAACAGTCTTATTCCAGTTGTGATCGCAAGCTGTAACTAAATGTTATGTTAAATATTCACAATCAATAGCAATATATTCACCCAAACTGTTGCGATACTCATTCGGATCATCGCTCGGGTTCGCAGAGACAGACATGTCGTGGTTAGGCGCCGGTGGCAATGGATTCATGTCCACCGATCCTCTGCCATCGGCGCCCAATCACGACATGTCCACCGATGCCACAGATGGCTGAGTTGATGAGCCACTTCCAGAGTAACTATGGGTAGTAATGGACATCAGCTTTGGGTCATAATATAATAATATACAACATTTTGGTATTAATAATCATTGAATACTTACCACATCTCTTACAGTCACTGAATGCTATCAAAAATCTGATCCCCTTTTTATACCAATTCTTTGACTCAATATCAGCACTACTTTCACTGACTTTCAGTCACTGTTTCCATCATTTGTTTAGTCATTAATTAAAATATATGGAAATGTTTTAAATATTTAGTTTTTATTGATTAAACATTAATAATTAGTGGAAAATAATATTCAACACCAAAAGTGACGATAAATCTCTGAACAGTACAGTATATAAATGACAATTCATGCGACGATTATATGATAAATTGATGATTAGTTTTACGGTAGAAATATTTGAACATTATTTCAACAACTATTAGTTCACAGATATTAATGTATGAAATATTTCTGTCAAACTTACATAAAACTCATGTTTATAAAAAAAAAGCTTTGGCCTAACGTTTAAAATATTTTTCCACTTTTATACAAAAATCACATTTAAATTCACATTTTGTATAGTTTTAGAGATAGTAATTAATTAATGTCTATTTGTAACTAATGAATAGTTGGGTTAAACACGAGTGTATTTTATTGTATCTTTTAATTTCATACTTATATTGGTTTTGTTAGCTTATAGTGTGAAAGAAGTGGTTAAATCAAAATGATTGACATTAATTCACTGCCAATTGAATTAATGCTTATTATCCTAAAATGTCTTGACTTTAAATCTCTATTAAGGGCTAAACAGGTGTCGAAGAGATGGCAAGAAATAGTGAAACAGATCTTCAAAGAACACAAATGTTTGGTATTAAAGGACACGAATGAGAAGATATGCCATAAAATGGGAGACTTTAATATATACGGCATCAGAGACTCGGACCGCATGTCTGTCATTAATCTGAATCAAATCCGACGCAAACGAGAAATGATTTGTTTTGATTCAATCGTTTATTACGAGAAATATATTCACAATATTATCTCGAATTATACCGATTTAAGAGTCATTTATGTCTGTCTATTGAATGGAAATGAGTGTCAGAGGAATGTCTTGGATTTAATTACCAATTCATGCGACAAAAAGTTAAAACAGGTATCGATTGTTAGCCGAAACAGAGTTTACATTCATTGCCGAGAAATTGAAAGATTCTGTCAGAAGTTTGCATCTCTTCGTGTGTTTCAATGCGAAGCCAATGATCTGAATGTGTCCACGATTTCCATCTCGTATTTGCTGAAGACATTAACTAAACTCGAAGTGTTTATAATAATGGACTCAATACACAGTTACGATCGGACGGTCAGTATATTAGAGCTTCAGTCGAGACATTTCGAGACAATTAGTCCATTGATTCGTATGATTAAAGTGTCGGGAAATCTATTGAATTGGAAATCAATCAAAAGATTAGCCAAAAATAAACTCGACTTTTTGTCAAACCTTCACATTTGCGACTTCGATGGCATCTCAACCATAGAAACAATTGGCAATCACTTTGAAAACCTAAAGAGTTTGACGATTTCAAACTCATATCAAATGGCGACTGAAGAGGACGGCTATAGACTGTTAGAAAGTGTGGCAAAACTGACAAAACTAATAAAATTGCATATTTTCGCCGAAAGCGAGTTTTGTCTCTTCACATACCACTCATTCAAACAGTTGGAAAAGTGTAAGAGTTTGACAACACTTCAGATCGAGTCGACAATATTGAACAGCGATTGCATTGAATCTATTGTCCGACATTTGCCACAACTCAGACAATTGGCCTTAACCTATGTCTTCTTCACCGAAACACCCGATGACTGCATTGTATGGATTGAACGACTCGTTGGTCTGAAAGGCATCAAACTCTCGTCATCACCGGATCTGAGCGAAGGATCACTCGTGCGGGTCATCAACGCGTGCGGACTTCTGGAGGACGTCGACGTCTCGCGATCGGATCTCTTGTCTCTCCGTATATTTCAAGCGTGCGTTGAATCGGCCATAAAAAGGCCTCAAAAGAAAATGACCGTATATTTCACGGACCGAAACATCGTTTACTTTGAAGCTCTTCGCGATTTATACTATAAAAATAATTTCCCAAACAATTTGTCCATTAAATATTGTAGAGTCAGATTTGTTACTCAAATACCACATTAGTTTTACGGCAGTTTTCAAACTTATATCCATTGTTTGTAATTATCTGTATTTATTGTATTTTTTATGGTTCTTAAAACCTTTCTTAAGTTTCATTTTTAATTATGTTTTATCTTTTAATATTTGTTGTAATTTTTTAATCTGTTTGTAATTCAAAATATGTAATACAATGTTAAATAATAGTGTAGTTTAGATGTCTATTAAGATATAAAGAAAGTGATTAATAATGATATTTTATGACAACCTTTTCAATAAAATTATGAGAATATCTGCTTTTTATTTCATCCATAATTCACAACTTTTAAGTTAATTTTAATGTCCTATACTTTACCATAAATTGCCTCAAAAAATATTGTATAGCTTTTATCAGATTTTTCAAAATGAAATAATTTTAAAAACAAGAGAAGCAAAAAAGTTTGATTTATATTTTAATTTAACACCACTTTAAATGTATATAATGCTAAAACATTAACGAAGTTTTTATTTTTATTTTTGTATAAAACGATATGTTTTTCAGTAAATTTCTTTGAGTTCAATGTTTTGATAATTGAATGAATTTCTTAGAAAACTTTCATAAAAAACATTTGATTAAACCGATAGCGGGGACAGAGTTTGGGCACCAGTCAGTCATTGAGGTAATACATACCCCAATACCCGTCCCAACTATTACCACTTCAACTGCGCCTACAATCTCGACAATACATGAGAGTCTAGTCTCTGGCAAAAACATACGAAACTGATTGCAACGATTGTCCCTTAAATTATATAACTATTTGAATTACACCTGTGTTTGTGCTCTATCTCTATCTCTTTCAATCTCACAAGTCTTTTAGTAATTTATGTCGAAAGAGAGTGAATGTAATGATAGCGAGAGAGAGAGAGAGAGAGAGAGAGAGAGAGAGCTTTTTTGTACAGACAGATTTATGTCAAATATATTTTGATGTATTTGTCTTTAATGTGCTTTAATGACAAGAAGTCAAATACAATCTAATGGCAACTCATATAATGGTTATTTCATATCAAATAATAATGTAATTGAAGTTTTGAAGTCTCACTATTGGGTGACAAATCATTGAATGCATTATCAATAATAGTGTTTATATTTTCGAGTCTATTATTTGTTAGACTCGACCCTAAAAACAAGTTTTGACTTATTTTTCTTCAAATAAAAGTTATGAAAAAATTGTAAAATTACTCATTATTTTCACGAATCATTAGTTATAATACAAAAAATAATTGCATAACTAATATAAACAGTGCAGAAACAAGAAAATTAAATATAAAAAAGAGTTAATTACTAAATATATTTAAAAGTATTTTACTTTTTTTTTAATAAAATTCAATAATTTCAGCATTTTATAGCCAAAACTTATGTGAAATGCATAAACATTTGTGTTCAGGAAATATGAAACAATTTTATAGCTTTTATAAATTTTAGTTATTAAATAAAATTAATTATAAGATAACATTATATTTTACGTGAGTATCAAATGTTTGCCAAGTTTTCGCTGAAAGTAATATGAAATTAAAAGTAATTGCATCTTAACTAAAATTTGCAATTAAAATAGTTGTTAATTAAAGGTTAAAATGAATATTAAAATAATTAAAATATACAAGATTCAGTTTGAATGTCAACTATACATTAAATCTGTTAATAATAGACCTTGCATATTTGATTAAGCACCTGGACAAATCAAACGGTTGACATTAAACAATCATGTCCTATTTAAATTTATTACCGCTTATAAAGTAATAAAATTAAATTTCAAAAACTGGTGCAACTATTTTAATATTCATTTTAACCTTTAATTAACAACTATTTTAATTGCAAATTTTAGTTAAGATGCAATTACTTTTAATTTCATATTACTTTCAGCGAAAACTTGGCAAACATTTGATACTCACGTAATTATTTGATTAAGCACCTGGACAAATCAAACGGTTGACATTAAACAATCATGTCCTATTTAAATTTATTACCGCTTATAAAGTAATAAAATTAAATTTCAAAAACTGGTGCAACTATTTTAATATTCAAGAGCTATGAACTTGAAATTAAATCATTAACCATTTCTACTCAAACCATTAAATCATTTACAGTTATATTACATTTATATTATATTACAATTTTATATTAATGGCATTCAATGTATAGACGTATCCATAATCTAAACAAATAATATTTTCTAAAAATAATATTTATTCAATATTTTATTTCAGTCTATTTTTAAAAATAACAAATGTTTAATACAAACAATAATATTTCTAGACAATTATACTGTATGTAATACATGTACACATTATAATAGATTTTCAACAAATAATTATAAACACCAAAAATTATTTAAAGGACACACTTTTTTATACTGACTTTTAAAAACGTGAAAATTTTATAAATTATAGATTTAACGCTTGAAATAATTAAGAAAAAGTTTTTTACACTTTAAATGTTTATTTTCTAAACATTCAAACAACAAGTTTTTACGCTTTTGTTTAATGAATTATGAATTTATGTTAATTATTATACTTTTAAATTTACTTTTTATTTATAACTACAAAATAGCAGTGAAAAACCCAATATTTTACAATTTTTTTTATTGTTTTCTAAATAATTTCAATCTTAAGTTTGCTTTACACTTACGATAATACAGTAATAGCAATGAATTTTTGTCTTCAAATAATAAATTACATTGAATTTCATATTTAAAAATTGCAAAATGTATTATTCGTAAGCGATTTGAAGAATAAATTATTTATTAAAATAAAATAATATAATATATGAAAAGGATATAAAAGGTTTGTATAAATTAAACTTTTTTATAATAAAAATATATTGATATTTATATATGTTTTCATGACTTCAACGGAGAGAATATTTACGATATTTTTTATTGAACTTTTAATTAAAATTTATATCAATATTATTATAGACAACACAAAACTCGTTGCGAAGAATAATTAAATATAAGTGTATTTGAAGTCATAAATAAGTGACACATTTATGTTAGACATGCGAAGAGATGTTGAATGTAATGAACTAATAATTTATTTAATAAATACATGAAAATAATTTAAGGATACGATTGGGCTATAAATATACGCCGAAAGAGAGAGAGAGAGAGAGAAGTATCATAAACAGGAAAACTGTGATAACTCGTAGTCTGTGCTATGGTTTGCAAAAAACAGGTAACGTTATTAGCATTGCGTTTGCTTTGCATTTAAAATACCTTTAACTCTTGACTTGAAGACTAAATCAAATGAATGTAAATTATTTGCCAAAGTTTTAAAAACAGTGTTTTGTGTCAATTGAGCTGAAGGCTACCAAAACACAGCAACATTTTTCAGGTGCTCTCAGGTCTCAGGTGCTGATCGACCGGAGATTAACTCCAATTGAAAATGTAGTCTCGATTGGCAAATATGGAGAGAAGTTATGCTAATATAAGTGTCTAAAGAAATACTATTTGTAAACATATTTCTTGTGTGGTTTGTGTGGAGTGTGTGAGAGAAACGACGTTTAAGTTTCCCAAAAACACTATCCGACACTAAATAACCTATTATTTGACTTTAAGTTTTAAAAATTTAATTTTTATTTTTCGCCAAACATTGTCTTTCATTATCAAAAAAGTGCAAAAAACAGTAAAACCTGTTGAGTGAAAAAGAAGAAAAAAGTTTTTTCTCAGTTATAACAATTGAAAAGTTTTGTACAACATTTCTTTGCCAAATGTTTCCTAATACTAAACGCATATCTCTTTTAAGACAAACTTAAAGTTAAAGGTTTTCTTTACATTTATTAAAAGATTATATAAAAACTCAACAAATGTGTCGAATAAGGAGTTAATGTAAGTATTAAACGAATTGTACTTTTAATTAATTCTTATTATATCATATCTAACAAAAACCTACGGCTCATTCAAAGTCCTCATTACTTTATAAGGCATGTGTTTATGAGAGACTTATGTGTTGTAAGTGTTTGTATTGAAGGCACACTTTCAGTGATAATTACAAACACTCGCTAAATAGACCAAAGAATCGGTTCATGTATTTTCTTGCGTCGATATTAACGACATATAACACTAATTGATGTATTGTTTGGCTTATCTTTTGGATGCCTTCTCTATTAATAAGATGTGTTTTATTCGTAACCATTGAAGTGTAGGAAAGGGCTGAGCAGTCAAAGACCGGAAAGTGAATTTTGGCCCAAATTTATTGCCTCCCATTATATATAATATGATTTTAGTTTCGGTGTATATATCGGTGGTATTGCTTGTCTTGTTTTGTGTCAAATTTCAGTTCATGTCATAATATGTTAGCGTAAAGTCCGTCAACTTTTTTCTCTCTCATATAACAAGAAACGTTTGAATGCCAGACATATTATATTATATTAATATTAAATTTTGAAAAAAGTTATATAAAAATCATACATGAAATGTGTTCAACCCGTGCGCTCTCCTATTACAGGATCTGACACTTGAATATCCGTTCATTTAAAGTGAAAATCAAAAATAATAATAAAAATTGTTTTCTCCCTTTCAGTAATACAGTGCTCTTATCAGAGAAACTATTTTTGTTTTTAGTTATTTAACACAAGAAATAGTATTTTTGGATAATTTAAAAATAAATGTGAAAACAATTTAATGTAAAAAAGTTTTGGCTGTTAAGCATTGTGTGGATGTGTTTGCGTTTCATTAGCCAATAATTCATTTACGAGACACAAAACAGTTATGCAAACAATTTTTTCCTATGAAATACATCGGGAAAAGTGTGATTCAATATTTACGGAATACTTCATTATAATATTTGTAAGATATCCTTGAGTTTTGACAAATACAAGCCATCACTCAATTAGACATCAATTTATTATAATTGTAATCTTTTTGGTGATGTCATTGATATGTGTGAATCAAATGTGATTTTATAATTATTTTTAATTTGTAAATTGAAAATACTATTGATATTTGAAAAATCATCTAGCTATTCCTTCAATTTGCTCATATCATTATAACAATCATTGTTTACTGCTATACAGTAAGTGTAAAATATTTAACACATATTTAAAATATGCAAAATTAGATTTGTGCTCATTTTCAAAACGAGACAAAAGTTCATTTAAATATTGATCTTTTATTATTAATAATAAAAATAAATTTTCTTTATTAATAACAATACAATTAATAAATAAATATTTATATTACAGAAACAGCAATAAAAGCAGTTTTGTGTGCAATGAATACAATGTGACCGAAAAAATAAGTGCACAAAAAAGTTGTTAATTATTTTCAATGAATAATAACTGTAATAAGAGATGAAGTTTTTTATGACACGATTTACGGATCATTTAATAATTTACTGCCAGTGGTCCTCAATATTCAACCAAATCCATGAATGTAATCATCCCTTGACCTGTCGTTATTAATATATATGACTTCTTGAGCCGACGGATCTACTGGCCTATCGACCACTTCTTTCAAACTAATCTAAACATGTATTTGTCATCCGTTTGGCGATCAATGAAGAGCCGTATGCTCTTCGTGTTGGTGTCGTTGAGTTGGCTTTTATTGATATTCTTCCTCTTGAATGTGAGTTCAGTGCAAAGACTGCCCGAAGAGACCAATACAGTGCAAGTGGACAACAGATACGCCAAACTCAACGACAGACTCAATGAGGCCAACCGTCAGATTGAGCTCCTGATGGAGCAAAACAAGCATTTGGCCCAAAACCTCAAGACTTTGACCGATCTTAAGGTCAATCCGCAAGAGTTGTCGGTCGAGAGACCGGAAGCCGTGAAAGTGAAGGACGCGTTGGCATTGAATGCATTTCCCGGCACTCCGTTTGAGACGTCTTTGAGACGCGTCCGACAGAATGTGGACGAGATTTGGCACTACTTGAGGACCAAAATGGATAAGAAGTCAATGGGTTTTGTGAATGACTTGCGATACAACATGTTCTACGAATTGGATGTATTGAGTGATAGAGACAATCGGTGGCGAAACCAAGAGCTCAAGAATTTAAGTGATTTCGTCCAGAATCGGATTCATAGGCTCCAGAATCCGAGTGATTGCGAAAACGCCAAGAAATTGGTTTGTGATCTGAATAAGTACTGCGGCTTCGGGTGTCAGATACACCATTTGGCCCATTGTTTTGTGGCCGCTCTGGCGCTCAACCGGACTCTCATCTGCGATACGCAGGACTGGCGGAGCTCTAGTGGTGAGCAAAATGTGTGGAACAAACTCTTTCAGCCAATTAGTCAAACATGTGTTAACCCGAACGGTCACAACCGCACCGATTGGGGCGACGATAAACGCTTGCACTCGTATCAAGTCATGTATTATCCCATAATAGACTACATAACACCGTTACCCGAGTTTCTGCCACTCGTTATACCGCAACAAATAGCCGATCCACTGATTAGACAGAGCGGCGAACCATTCATTTGGTTCATCGGAAATGTGCTGAAGTATATGTTGCGTCCGTCCGACCAATTGAGTCAATTCATGGACACATTTAAGAGAGACAATCAATTCAGTCATCCGATCGTTGGTATACACGTCCGGCGGACCGATAAAATCGGAACCGAAGCCAAATTCCATACCATCGATGAGTATATGTTTTATGTCGAAGACTTCTATAATAAGCTCGACTTAAAGAGTGTGAGACAATCGGCGAACAAAAAGGCTCAACGATTAGTATATTTGGCGACCGATGAGCCGAACGTATGGCTCAAAGAGATCAAACCCTATCAGGAAAGGGGTTATGTATTTAAGGGCGACATAAAGCTGTCGCAGAGCGCCGACCCCTCACAGCGGCAAGAATTTGAGTCACTCCACGACGTTGTCGTCGATCTTCTACTTCTAAGTCAATGCGATTACATTGTCTGCACATTCAGTTCCCAGATCTGTCGGATGGCCTTCGAGTTGATGCAAACCAGACACTCGTCCACTCAAGACATGTCTCAAGCATTTTATTCACTCGACGACATCTATTATTTCGGCGGTCAGGTATGTGTTGAGCACTAATGCTTATACAGTATATTTGTATACATTGTGGAGACATACATTATTCAAATGATTATTTAATGGACAGGTATTTCACGGCAAGAAAGCTATAGTCAGTCATTCGGCGCAAAGTAAGCGAGAAATCAGTTTCAATGCGGGAGATATACTGGGAATTGAACGCAACGAACACAACGGGTATAACACCGGAGATCACAATCGGACTAAACGTAAGGGTCTTTACCCTCGTTTCAAAGTCACCGAATTTGTTGAATCCAAACCATTCGCTGCTTTCCATTAGTATTGCTTTTAATAATCTATTCATTTAACGAATTGAATGCCATTTCTAGTGATGTTTTCAAATGAATTTTTATTTATTCATAATATGTTTGTTTTTAATTGAAACTAATTTTTCTACTTTCTTAAAATGTCATTTCATTAATTTATAAATACAAATATAATAGGAAATTAAAAGATATATATTTTCATTAAATAAATAGTAAAATTCCGTAAATTAAATTAACCAAATATATAGCCAAACAGAACATTGAGTACAATTCACATTACAGTAAACACCGCTAATTGTGAGTTAATTAACGTTTAAATTTCTTTTTCATGCTTTTATTACTGAAATATATTGTTTCCATTCTATTGATGATTGGTATGAGATCTTTGGTCCGACAGCAGAGTATTATACAACTCAAACGGATCAGCAGTTTGAACGTTGAGGACCACTGTTTGGGATCTTTGTGTAAGAAATCATAGCCTCTATGAAATACCTTTCCGTGACTACACGTCCAACCGCTCAGTGATTTGTCTTCAAAATTAGTGGACAACACTTCCTTCACAGCGGGAGAAGTGACCCGTTTTAACGCCAATTCTGTTGCAGTCGTTAACGGATATAATGAATGATAGACTGATTCAGTCGACTGACTGTCGTGAGAGTCGTTTTCATTCAGAAGCAAAGATTTATACTCCTGTCGCAAATCTTGCCGAAAGTCATAGTATTTATAACCTATAAGTCAAACAATTCATTAGATTTAAACTAAAAATATCAATACTAAGTCTTACGAACCCCTTTTGATGCATTCAATGGTTTTTGTCATTTCATAATCAGAGCGTTTAAGCGAATGCTCGACAATCACATCCACATCTTTTATATCTTCAAATTTGCTACAGAATTGCATTCAAATATCATTTAATAACAAAACAAACCACAATTATGTCAATCATAGCTCACCAGCCATACAGGGATGTGGTATAAGACGTAATCAACTCGAGCCGAACGCGTGAATATTGTTCCCATTCATACCAATTAAAGTATTGGTTTAAATCTCTTGAGTAATGACTCAAACGCTTCTCAGACGAGTCGTTGAGAAGAAATATGCGTTTGAGTACCAAAACGATAGCCATTAGAGCCCATCTCTCATAGGCTGGAAATGTGCTAACTTTACGCATATTAATAGCCATTCGCTCTAATCTACTCGAAAAGTGTTCGTAAAGATTGTAATTGTTTTCAATCACCGAAACTATATCTTTGGGTAAATTCAAGTCTTTGGCAAATCTGATCAACAGATTCTCTAAGTTAGGTCTGGGAAACGTCTTCACACCGATATGTTTGGCTATCTTTGCCGACAATGTGTTGATTGTCTGATAGGAGGGAATGAATGAAGAGGTGAACGTATGAAAGTCATTGGATATGAAAAGCCACTCTTCGGGCAAACATGTCATGCAGTTCTGGTACGGAATGCGTCCGTCATTTGCCCAACGGATCAAANGTTTGACTAATTGGCTGAAAGAGTTTGTTCCACACATTTTGCTCACCACTAGAGCTCCGCCAGTCCTGCGTATCGCAGATGAGAGTCCGGTTGAGCGCCAGAGCGGCCACAAAACAATGGGCCAAATGGTGTATCTGACAGCCGAAGCCGCAGTACTTATTCAGATCACAAACCAATTTCTTGGCGTTTTCGCAATCACTCGGATTCTGGAGCCTATGAATCCGATTCTGGACGAAATCACTTAAATTCTTGAGCTCTTGGTTTCGCCACCGATTGTCTCTATCACTCAATACATCCAATTCGTAGAACATGTTGTATCGCAAGTCATTCACAAAACCCATTGACTTCTTATCCATTTTGGTCCTCAAGTAGTGCCAAATCTCGTCCACATTCTGTCGGACGCGTCTCAAAGACGTCTCAAACGGAGTGCCGGGAAATGCATTCAATGCCAACGCGTCCTTCACTTTCACGGCTTCCGGTCTCTCGACCGACAACTCTTGCGGATTCACCTTAAGATCGGTCAAAGTCTTGAGGTTTTGGGCCAAATGCTTGTTTTGCTCCATCAGGAGCTCAATCTGACGGTTGGCCTCATTGAGTCTGTCGTTGAGTTTGGCGTATCTGTTGTCCACTTGCACTGTATTGGTCTCTTCGGGCAGTCTTTGCACTGAACTCACATTCAAGAGGAAGAATATCAATAAAAGCCAACTCAACGACACCAACACGAAGAGCATACGGCTCTTCATTGACCGCCAAACGGATGACAAATACATGTTTAGATTAGTTTGAAAGAAGTGGTCGATAGCCAAGTAGATCCGTCGGCTCAAGAAGTCATATATATTAATAACGACAGGTCAAGCGATTATTACATTCATGGATTTGGTTGAATATTGAGGACCACTGGCAGTAAATGATCCGTAAATCGTGTCATAAAAAACTTCATCTCTTATTACAGTTATTATTCATTGAAAATAATTAACAACTTTTTGATGCATTTATTTTTTCGGTCACATTGTATTCATTGCACACAAAACTGCTTTTATTGCTGTTTCTGTAATATAAATATTTATTTATTAATTGTATTGTTATTAATAAAGAAAATTTATTTTTATTATTAATAATAAAAGATCAATATTTAAATGAACTTTTGTCTCGTTTTGAAAATGAGCACAAATCTAATTTTGCAT
>CAJPIZ010001109.1:0-18468 GCA_905368565.1 Medioppia subpectinata | reverse complement strand
TACTGTACTGTATTTGGTAAACTGGAGCTCAGGGCAACTAAATTAAATTCTCGCTTAAATCAGTTATTAATAAATTTGTCTGTTTTTATGGTTTGCTCTATTATTAATAACCAAATAACCTAATTAATAATTTAATAGTGTGCATTAAGTTAGCATTAAGGTACTCATAAAAGCGCTTCATAATATATTTATTTGTTTAATTAATATGAAAATCCATTGGTATTATTTAAAACCATTTTATTTGAAAGAACTTATTTAGAAATTCAAATTAAAACAAAATTTGGATACAATAAACAAAGGCTTCAACTTCTGGGGCCAATTGGGGAACGGAAACAATTGCAATCAATTGATACCATTGCAAGTGCGGGCCATCAACCGGGAAGTGGTTGTGGCCATCGCTTGCGGACACCACCAGTCGTTAGTGCTTACAAAGAGCGGTCAGGTGTACGCCTGGGGTCACAACGCGTTCGGCCAATTGGGCATCGCGTGCACCGATCGGTTCCGTAACATTCCGGCCAAAGTCCGTGTGACCAGCGAAGATCTGATGGTTACCAAAATCAGTTGCGGTCAAAATCATTGCCTACTACTGACATCGGGCGGACAGATGTACGCCTTCGGGAGCAACTATTACGGCCAAATTGGTAACGATAGCAAACAGGATCAGTTCGCGCCGACCCGTATCGGTCCGCCCGGCGCCAAGTTTACGGACATCGCGTGCTCTCTGTTCAGCAACACGTCGGCCGCGCGCGGGGCTAACAAACGGGCCTACATTTGGGGCAAATGTGTCGATGAGAAGCTTTGGGTGCCCCGCGAGACACCCGTCAAGACACTTGAGGAGGTGTTCGCCCGATATAATTATGTCACGTTTGAACCACTCGTCCTCAACCGTAAGAAGACTTTTCCCGAGAAAGTGATTTGTTTTATGAATGGAGTGAAAAAGCGCATCACCTGAGCCGAGACAGGGAGTCGGTCTGTCTGTCTGTCCATACGAAGAGGTTTGTCACCACTTCCCGTTGGAATCGTTGATATTTGATGTTTTTCTCTTCCCTTTTCATATATCAGTAGTTTTTCTATAAGTATTTCATGAGATGTTTGTTATTCAGTATTTAATTGCATATATTTTCTTATTATTGTTGTTATTATTAATCATTAATTCAGTGATTGATAGCAATGTGTGATTACAAAGACATTTGTTTGAATTGTTACCAGTATTTCATTTATTAAATAAATTATTTTGACATTTCATTGAATTTATAACTATTTTTAATCAAGTTTTACATATAATTCAAATAATAAACTAACAAACGTTAAAAAAAATTAAACAAAATTTTTATAAATTAATTAATAAAAACTTAATTAAATAATAATAATAATACTTAAGAAACAAACACTCCATTTCATGCACACAGAAAGTTATATTTACTGTACTGTATATACATTTCAATATAATGAATACACTATTCGTTTGTTTAATAACAGGTAAATAGTTTAAAATATTGATAATGGTAAATTTTGATTAATACACAAAATATTTTAATAATCTGAAGCTGTGTTTATCTGCTTATCCATTGGAGAAACAATATCAGCGAAAGTGGTGTCACGTTTTGATTATAATGCTTATCCCGATGCCGATAGTGGTGTCAAAAACATGATGATTGATTATTGTGACCACCCTTCACACTATCATTACGATTACCACCCGTCCTATCATCCATACCATCATCATTCTGGCCATCATTATCCCGATTATCACTATTACCATCAGCCAGTGGTAAACATGGGCTCATCTGTTCCCAAAGCAACTGATGAAGAGATAGGATATAGCAATGAGGATATAATGAGAGACACTTTGGATCCAACTTTGTCATCGTCTGATATCCTTATGAGAATTAATCGCAGCAAAAGTACCCCAAAACCAACCAATTCTTGGTGGAAACCAAGTTGGTTTGGTAAATAATCCATGCACATTTATGTTTATCTTTTGTAATTTAATAAATGCAATAAATTGTGTTAAAATTATCTTGCTCATTATTCTATTAATTCATTTTAGTGCACTTATTTTTTATTATTTAAATTTAATAATTATGGTTTTATGCAATATAACCAAACAACATCATCTTAAATGCTTAAAACATGAATGAAATATTTGATTACACAATAATATTCCACATTATGGTTGACTAGTAATAAACTAAAAACACATTTATGTTTTGCTCAATATTTACCAAAATCAGCAAATAGTTTTCACAATGAAAATTATTTATTTATGGCTTAATATGCAAATTCTTTACATAACTGGTAAATAAAATATTTTGCATCACATTTAAATTGTATATTATATTCATACCCATATCAATATTATATTCAATTTAATTAATTTAGTATTAATTGTCAGCACAAGTAGTTATGAAGAGGAGTACCCGGAATACAGTGATTACGACAGATATAACTATAGATATGATAACCCGTACGGACACAACGGACATAATGGACACAATGAACACAACGGACACTACAGACAACTTGTGATGAACTTCAAAACTCCCGGCATTAATAAGCTATACGCCGATCTCCTGAACCCGAAACTGTCGGTCAAACAGGTGAACGCCCGACTGCCGGCACCGGTGGCCTCACGGCATAAAGTGAGCGCCCGATCGGGTGGTGTTTGCACAACAGTCCGGTGTAACGAATGTCTCGATTCGTGCAAATTTCTCAAGACATCCAAGTATTCAGACCTCGATATCACACAATACACGTATTTGAGACTTTGCTCCGAGGGTTGTAAAGACAATCTGTATGTATTGGCACACAATTTGTAAATTTTGTAGTTTTGTTTGAATATAAGTTATATATGTGTGTGATTCTTGTAAATTGATCTTGATTATTATTTGTGTCTATGTAATTGGTTATTATTTTAAGGCCATGTCTGCAAAAATCTGAGTGTTTGCCTGTAATGAAGGAAAATCCCGATTTTTTTATCACTTGCGCCAATAAATGCAATCTCTTCCAGGTATTTATTTAATTGACTAAACTATTTATTAATTTAATTTCTTACTTAGATAATACCACAAATATTCAAGACTGTTGATTGTCCAACACATTAATTTTGCAATTGAATAACTGTTTGCTAAAAATGTTGCTGTTTATTTGATATTGACATTGTTATAGAAATAATTATTAATAAACATTAACAAATTTTTTTAAATAAATTCATATAAACCACATAATATTTAAAACTTAATTTCTAAAGTGGAAAATTCATTAATTGATACTTAAAATAAATAATAATAAAATAATTAAAATGTCGGAATAGAAAATATAAATTAAGTTTCATGTATACAAAGTATACAAATAACATTTCTATATTAATTTTAATATTATTTTAAGTAAATAATTTATTTAATAAACTAAATAATTGTACGATGACATTATATTTACAATTATTTCAAATTACAGGTAATTTAAAATAATTATTAACAAAAATATTATTGACTTAAATTGAAAATATATCCACAAATTCATAGTTTTATTAACAATAAGCATATATACGGGAAAAGTTTGGCCACAAGATTACGACACTTCGGATCAGCCCTACGACCCATCGGAGCCCTCATACGAGTCACACCATTCACACAATCCCTACAGTCATTCATATTCATTGGATCCGTTTCAACAGTTATACCCGTCATTCCGGGCCCTCAAGTCCCCTCAAAAACCGGGTGCAAAAAAGAAATTGCCAAAAATAACACCTAAAAAACCGACCAAAAAGGACCTGGCTCTTCTCGATGACCTATTGAACCCGAAGCTGTCCATCCATGAGGCCGACCAGAAGGTGCCTAAAGCCCAGGGCATTCATAAGCGAGTTCGGGGCTGCGCTGACAGACGGTGTAATGAATGTCTGGACTCGTGTCGGTTCCTCAAGAGCTCAAAGTTGGGCTCAAATTTGTTGAGTCAATACACGTATCTCAGGCTCTGCGCCGTCGGCTGTAAGGAAGATATGTATGAACGATGTAATTGTATTTTCAACCATGTTTTTGATTTAATGTGATATTTGTTGTGTAGATCGTGTTTGAAGGAATCTTACTGTTTGCCAGTGATGCAGGAGAATCCCGACTTTTTTATACAGTGCTCCAACATGTGCAATCTGTTCCAGGTTAATTATCACACATTATTATATCATTAATGTCACTTTAATAATAATGCTATTTATTCACTACAGTTAGTTCCCAAAATTTTCAAGACTGGAGATAATTGTTAATGCAATTAATAATTTATTAATTGTTTTAAATCGTCTATATGTAAATCTATTTAAATTATGCAAACACTAGATTGTTTTTAATGTTTACAACATTTTAGTAAAATAAAAATCAAATAACAAAATGTGTGATAAATAAGTTATGAGACTTTATTTACAACAAAAAAAACAAACAAATCACAATCTAATAGCAATTATCATTCAACAAACGCCAGCGGAATGGTCTCTTGAAGCGGACACTTATCGTTAATACAATTAACAAAGGCGTTGGCGTCAGTTCTGACCACCGGTAGGCACGAGTTGCTGGTAAAACAGGGCACTGAGCCCTTACAGCCCTCGGCGCATAGGGTCAGGTATAGGAACTGGGTCAGCATGTGCTTATTAGCCAGGTCGCTGTATTTAAGAAAATTGCACGTGGTCAAACAGTCGCGACACGTCTGGTCTTTGCATTCACTTTTGGTGTCTTTGCGGTGATGTCCGGTGCTCTCCAACGCCCACAACATTGTCTGCGAGTACGGCATGAATGGGTTCAACAGGTCGTCCATAAAGTCCTGTTTGCTATACCCGTCGCCGCTCTGACCCGAGATTTGCACCCAATTCTCGCACATTATGTATACAAATACTGTTTTAATTAAATGTAATTATGTTTTAATTAAATGAATGTCTGATTCAATATTTACTTACAAATAGCGTGTAATTTGTAAACACTAGCCATTCATTCATTTCATTTGATGATTGAATTGTTATAAATTATTTTCTAAATAATTGTTTCATTTAAAATTTATATTTGAATGAAAGAATAATAATTTGTAAATTTGTTTTTCATAAATTAAACAATTCAGAGAAAAAGCAATATGGTATTTATGACATTTTAATACATTAGCCCATATTTGGTAAATGTTAAACAAGTTTTAATAGTGAGGCCACCGCGCGATTCTGGGAATGCAGGCGCCAGCAATCCTGCGATTCCTTAGCCATAAAGGGGGTCATAAACCCCAGGTATGGGTCACCTGTGGGGCACACATAGACGGACAGCACCCAAAGTGCTGTTCAATACTTACTTTTGTCTCACATTCTCTCACATACACTCACTCTCTGAGCACATGTAAAGTACAATACTTTTACTTTTGAATCAAGTGTTTTGAACGAGAAAATAACGTTTCACTTTTTGTTTCAATTATTTACTAATAATTATGTATTAATTGTTAATTGAGTTTTGCATTGCATTTGATTTTTGGTCTCAAATATAGGTATAATTTGAATGAAATGTAAGTATATTTGAATGACAAGTGATTTACTATTGAATGCATTACTTATTAATATTCATTACATTTTGTCCATCAGTTCTTCACATGTGTTTGAATTCAATCCATTAAATGCTTAATAATGTCTGAAATGAAGGCAAGAGTTGGTCTCAGAGATGGCAAACAAGTGATACAATGGATGGACAGAATGGATGACGATTTGTGTCAACTATTATTATCGTATCTGACACCTGAAGAGCGGTTCCGATTTGAATGTGTTTCCAAACAGTGGCAGAAAGTGATATATAAGACACAAACAGAGCTTTTATTTGAAAAGGAATCCCAAATAAGTGATAAAACATTTGCATTAATACTGAAAAAGTGTCAAAACATCACAACTATTGACAGAATGCCGGCGAAGACTCGTTTGGAGACAGTTATTGAAAACTGCCATAAATTGCATTCAATCTCTTCGTGGTATAAACGGGAGGAAAGTGTGGCAACAATTGAGGCATTTTTCACTAAATATTGCCAACAATTAAAGTATTATAACATTCACGGATCCGCAGATTATCCAGTGCTGGAACAGAGAATCACTTGTTGTGCAAAATTAACACAATTTAATTCATTGTCGATTCCATTGTTTCTATTTAGTGGTAATCATAACGAGATATTATTTAAGAGATTAATAAGCGTTGCCTTTATGTACGACAACCAAAACAGCGATAACTTTATGGCATTTACGCGAAAATATGGCAAACAATTGAAATCATTCGCAGTGATTGTCAAGAGAGACGGCACAGATATGTCAATACTAGTAAATTGTTTGTCACAAATGTCACAATTAATTGATTTCCGACTCCAGATCTTATCAGAATCTCACATATCTGGAGATCAATTGAAACGAGTGGCACTCAATTGCCGTCATCTGAAGAGTTTATTACTTCATTCCCGCGTTAAACATTCACAGCACATGTTTACCCAAATTATTAAAACAATTAATGATTACTTTAAACATTTAAAGCGCTTAGAGTTTTGGTTCACTTTTCCCGATGAGTTTGAGTTAATGAGCGAATCGTTGAATAAATGCCAACAATTAACACACATAACAGTCAGAACATCCAGAGATGTGATAACTGAAGAGTTTTTCACAAATATCGCCAATCATTTACCGAAACTTCAATATTTATTTATGAATTGCTGGGATATCACAGACAATATGTTGAATGAATTGTCAAAATTGGCCAAAATTCAGACCATTAAACTCAACACCGAGGCTGACATCAAAACAGATCTCAAAACTCCCAACGATTGGAAATCACCAAAAATTGTCGGCGTTTTTATTAATCGTAAACTAATTTCACTAAATATGTAATTAAAACACTCATTACTAATTAGTAATTACTCTACTATTGATATGAACTTTCTACGGTATTATAATTTATAAAATATAGTTTTTGTGTAAAATTCATTATTATTATTTCATTTGTATCCAAATTTTGTTTTCATTTGAAAATCTAAATAAGTTTTTAAAATAAAATATTGGCTTTAAATAATACCAATGGATTTTCATATTAATTAAACAAATAAATTTATTATGAAACGCTTTTATGTTAACTGACCACGTTATTAAGTTATTAACTAGATTATTTGGTTATTAATAATAGAGCCAACCATAATAACACAAATTTATTAATAACCGATTTAAACGAGAATTTAATTTAGTGGCCCTGAGCTCCAGTTTACCAAATAAAGTATATACTGTACATTAAAAATCTACAAACATGAAAATTCCTTTTGAAAATGTTACCATAATCAATTAAACAGACAATCACTTAACATAAACATAGGGTATAATCTTAAACATATCGCAATCATTAGCGCACTGAACAAAATAGTCGGGATTCTCGGCCATAATCGGGAATTCCCGAAAATTTAAAGCTTTATTCATTACAGTATATGTGAAGTGATTCTCACGTGACCTGTGAGTCATGTTTTAACAGTAATAATCTTATTGTGCGTTCAATTCAAGCATTGTTTTCAATGTTTTAACAAAACGTGATTTTTTATCAATATTTCAAACATTGATTTTTTAATTGAATTAAAGAAGTTTTAATTTCGCTTAACTTTTGTAAACAATATTTAGTATTAATTATGTATTAATTGTTAATTCAGTTTTGCATTGCATTTGATTTTTGGTCTCAAATATAGGCATAATTTGACTGAAATGTGAGTATTATTTGAATGACAAGTGATTTACTATTGAATGCATTACTTATTAATATTCATTACATTTTGTCCATCAGTTCTTCACATGTGTTTGAATTAGCATTCAATCCATTAAATGCTTAATAATGTCTGAAATGAAGAGAAGAGTTGGTCTCAGAGATGGCAAAGAAGTGATACAATGGATGGACAGAATGGATGACGATTTGTGTCAACTATTGTTGTCGTATCTGACACTTGAAGAGCGGTTCCGATTTGAATGTGTGTCCAAACAGTGGCAGAGAGTTATATACGAGACACAAACAGAGGTTTTGTTTAAAAAGGATTCCCAAATAAGTGACCAAACATTTGCATTAATACTGAAAAAGTGTCAAAACATCACAACTATTGATGGAATGCCGGCGAAGAGTTGTTTGAAGACAGTTATTGAGAACTGCCATAAATTGCATTCAATCTCTTCGCCGTATACACGGGAGGAAAGTGTGGCAACAATTGACACGTTTTTCACTAAATATTCACAACAATTAAGATATTATGGCTTCAATTGGTCCACAGATTATCCATTGATTGAACAAAGACTCAAGTGTTGCACAAATATAACACGAATTGACACCTTTTCTGTGCCATCGTTTCTATTGAGTGGTAATCAAAACGAGATATTGCTTAAGAAATTACGAAAAGTAATGTTTTGTTACAATAATCAAAACAGCGATAACTTTATGGCATTTACGCAAAGATATGGCAAACAATTGACATCATTCACAGTGTTTGCCGACGATGAAGACGCAAATATGTCAATACTAGTGAATAGTTTGCCACAAATGTCACAATTAATTGATTTGCGACTCCAGCTCTTCTCAGAATCTCGCATATCTGGAGATCAATTGAAACAATTGGCACTCAATTGCTGTAATCTGAAGAGCTTATCGCTCTTCTCTAATGCTAGACATTCACAGCAAATGTTTACAATTATTAAAACAATTAATGATTACTTTAAACATTTAAAGCGCTTAGAGTTTTGGTGCTATTTTCCCGACGAGTTTGAGTTAATGAGCGAATCATTGAATAAATGCCAATATTTAACACATCTAACAGTCAGAACATTTGTAGATGAGATAACTGAAGAGTTTTTCACAAATATCGCCAATCATTTACCGAATCTTCAATATTTGTCTATTGATTGCTGGGATATCACAGACAATATGTTAAATGAATTGTCAAAATTGGCCACAATTCAGACCATTCATCTCAATACCGAGGCTGACATACAAACAGATCTCAAAATTCCCAATTATTGGAAATCACCAAAAATTGTCGGCCTTTTTATTAATCGTAAACTAATTTCACTAAACATGTAATCAAACAATAATTAGTAATTACTTTACTATTGATATAAACTATACGGTATTATAATTTCTAAAGTATAGTTATTGTGTGAAATTCATCAATAATGCTATGAAACAAATGTATTCATTTGATTGTTTATTAATACTATTCTATTAATTATTATTATTTCGTTTGTATCCAAATTTTGTTTTAATTTGAATTTCTAAATAAGTTCTTTCAAATAAAATGGTTTTAAATAATACCAATGGATTTTCATATTAATTAAACAAATAAATATATTATGAAGCGCTTTTATGAGCACCTTAATGCTAACTTAATTAGGTTATTTGGTTATTAATAATAGAGCAAACCATAAAAACAGACAAATTTATTAATAACTGATTTAAGCGAGAATTTAATTTAGTTGCCCTGAGCTCCAGTTTACCAAATACAGTACAGTATATACATTTAAAAACTACAAACATGACAATTCGTGTGAAAATATTACCATAATCAATTAAACAGACAATCACTTAACATACACATAGGGTATAATTTTAAACATATCGCAACCATTAGCGCACTGAACAAAATAGTCGGGATTCTCGGCCATAATCGGCAAACAATACTTAACGGCAAAGCATTCAATCCCTTGACGGCAACCCTCGGCGCAGAGGGTCTGATAGAAGAACTCAGTGATCGCGTTGTTCAGCAGTTGTGTGCCCTTCAGTCGGGCGCAGCCGCGCACACACGACACGCACTGGTCGTCGCGGCACCCGTCCAGCCGGCGCTGTACACCGACCGACCGACTCAGCACAGGTCTGCGGGTCCTTTGTATGACATCGGCCAGCGATTTGTTGGGCGACAACAGGTCTGCGAATATGTCTTGTGTTGTATACTTGTTGGCCAGTTGTGTTGGTCTAACCATAATTAGTGCCAAATAGTTAACTATAATATTTAGTTATATGTGATTTGAATTTGATTTTGCCAAACATTGTGATTAATTTTAATTGTTTACTTATCGTGAGTGAAATGCAGAGTTTTGCTATCATTTTGCAAATCAATTTATAAAGTTGTGTACATATGAGTGAAAATTATAATAACTATTTACAAATGACTTCATTATTTAATTGCCAAAACATATGGGTATTCATCGCTGTATTCAGATATAAACAAATTAAAACTTTATAAATGATAATAAGATTTAATTGATAAATACTTTTTAAAAATAAAACATTGCTTAGAATTTACAAATAAATTTATTTATTAAATTATAAAAACATTCAAACAAAACACAAAACAATTTTAAATCAATTAACTTAAAAAAACAATACAAAAAGCAATTATATTATTAATTCAGCAATTCTTGTGGACATCAGACTTGAAGACCTGTGTTATGACATCCATTCCGTTGCAATTCTTTTGGACACAGAAGTAGAAAAAGTCCGGATTCTCTCTCTGGACGGGTATACAGGACTGCTCTTTAATACAGGGTATCTTTCCCTTACAGGCGAGGGTACACACCGTTAGGTACAGGTATTGTCGCAACTGTTGCGACAGTTGGTCCGACTTCTTCAGGTGATCGCACGACACCTGACAGCTATTCGGGGCCCGAATTCTCGGCGCCGAACGGTTTAGATCTAACGGCACTAATGGCACCCATTTTTCCGATTCATCTGTGTCCGCATAATTGTATTGACATTCAATTAATGTCATGAATGTTACCATATGTAGAATTATCACTGTATTTAGTCCATTGAATAACATAATAATAATGATTATTTTATTTAATCTTTTGATTAAATCTTTATATTATTATTAATTATGGTATTTGTAAATCATATATGAATTGTTTGTTTTAATTTAATATAGAGGACTGTACTCTCATTTGGTATCATTTTTATGCCTGTATTATTTAATTAAACTAATTATTTTTAAATTTTATTTTATGTATAATACTGTATTATTAATACAAGTTATAAACAAAGTTTATAACATTAGTCTAAATATAAAATAGACATTTATGATTTTATTTAAACTTTTAATCAATGAATTTGTTGTGAGAGTCTATGAATGAGTAGAAAAAATCGACAGAATATTACATAAATCTGTAAACATAAAAATGCAATAAATAATTGAGTAACAAAAACATTATTTAATATTAAGTTATAATAATCACAAATTATTTAAAACAAAAATTAATTAATTTTAAACAAACTTTGAATGCATTGAATGGAGTCATAAAGAATTGGTTTCCACACGAAAAGCCTATTAATCGCTGATTATTACCCACTCTTTCCATCATATTTTGTAACTATTATTCAATTTAAAACTTATTTATTAAATTATAACTTAATATTAAATTTACCTTTAGTTTAAATATTGTATTTTTTAAGTCAATAAAATTCATATAAATTCCAATAAATTGTTTCTTTGAATCGATGGCTGAATTTAATACCGAAGACGTTATGGTATTAATAGATAACAAATAGATAGACGTAAATGTGAATGAATTACTGGTGACAATCAATTGCCAGACATCGAGTCCACAGAATATAATCTCTTGTAATTCAAACAGTTGTAATGGTAAAGGCAGTTTACTAAAGATTGAACCCAAAATATCTGACAATATTGGACATCATTTACTCTTAGACCCACTATACTGACGGACAGACAGAGATGTTATAACATAAATGTGTGAAATGAATGGATTAAGTTTGAAATTCAAACACAACTTTCAGTTATAATCTAATTAGCAAAATGTTGCTATTTGAATGATTGTCAATAACTTTATAGACAAATGAGTTATTGAAAAATTAAAATAACGTTTTACTAATTAGATTACAACTGAAAGTTGTGTTTGGATTTCAAACTTAATCCATCCATTTCACACATTTATGTTATAACATCTCTGTCTGTCCGTCAGTATAGTGGGTCTAAGAGTAAATGATGTCCAATATTGTCAGATATTTTGGGTTCAATCTTTAGTAAACTGCCTTTATACACGTATAGATTATGGCCATAAATATTTTCTTCCAAAATAAATTGTACTGATTAATCACCTTAAATGTTTTATCATAATTAGCCAATAATAACCTAGTGCTAATTGGTGACGGTAGATATTTACATGATAATTTGTATGCCTGTTTGTTTAGTGATTTTACACGATGGTAACAATACAGGCAAACAATTATGTATAACTCAATAATACCATATGTAGTAATTGTGGCGTAAGTGATCCAGTAAACAAATATGATCGAGGACATAATACCATATTTTATACCATTTTCTAAATTATATTTACTAAATAACAATATTATTGACATTATAATAGACGATACTGTTATGGTTTGATACGCGCATTGAAACACACAGTGAATAATATTTGTGTACAAAATAAATTGTATCAAACATTTTTTATCAGTAATTAATAGCTGTTTTAGTGGTAAATCGCCTTTCAATACATTTATTATTATAAACCAATTCATGTCACATAGATTTGCGCTAAAAAATATATAACATGCGAAAAAGTCAAGCAGTGATACACTGAATGTCATTATATCGAAATAGACTCCCATTCCTCCGAAGTGTTGCAATATATCAAACCAATAGTCCTGACGACACTCCGGTCGTCCACAACACTATGTAAATTAAATATCTAACGGCATTTAACATGTTATATAACATAAATACAATACATTTAACATGATGAATAGTGGGACCCACTGGTCTGAATAATAGACCTCGATCAAATAAGTTTGTTAGTTTATTAATTGCAAGAAATTGTGGCAATTTCTTATTTAAATTCAATTTATGTTTATTAAATATTCTCCAATTGTTTACAAATGTATGAAATGTTTTCATATCTGTATTAAATTTTGTTAAATGGCTCATTATTTTAACTTGATAGGTTTTCTATTTTAAACATAATATTTAATATTAAAATTCTATATTTTTGTAACTTTAAACTGAAAATTGTTACTTATTTTTTTCTCATTAAAATTAAATAATATTATTTTATATTTATAACAAAAAAATTGATAAAATGTCTTTATGTTTAACATTACAATAAGAAGTACAAGTAAGATAATTATAGTACGGTACGATAATTTAATTAATACATGTAATTGTATTCATTAATTGTTTTATTGAATAATATTTAATTAATTATTTATAATTAGATTGGGTGTAATTAAATGACCTTAGCTTATTTCCAAGAATAAATTTTTGTACATTATTTTTTAAATATTTTTAATTCAATCGACAATAATTAAATGAAAAATATAACGTACAGTAAATTCACAAACCACTTGTACTGACATCATTTATAATATAATATAAATTTTATATGATCATTTTGAGCAATATTTGTTAGGTAATACAAATAAATTACAATTATGATAATGATAAATTCAGACATTTTAATTGAATATAATATGCTAATTACTCAATTAAACATTTTAACCATGTATTTAATTTTATAATTATTTATATTAAAATGTAAATGCGTTTTATTCACAAAATTTAAGATAGAATTAATTTACTTTTGAACTTTTTGCATATTATTTTCAACATGTTATTAATGTTGTTTAATGTCGTGTTAGAATAATTAAAATTTGAATTATGTTATAATTTGTCCACTTTATTTAAAGATATATTTTACATTAATTATTACAATCATTTGCTATACAAAAATACTAACTTATATATTAATTTCTAATCCAATTTTCATTCAAACTATTTGTTGTGAAAGTTTGCGAATGAGTAGAAAGAAACGAAAACACAAGACATAAATCTAAAAATTAAACATTATTTAATAATTAATTTAATGAATAATATTTTATTTGTGGTCTATAAGCAGAGTGGGAGATCATAAAGAACCTTGTAGCATTCATGGGAACTTGTGGCAAATAATTAATATTTATTTTCAATTAATACATTAATTAAAACAAGCGAATAATGTAAGAGATAATAGTCTATGTTTATTAAAAATAATGAGATTCCCTTTTTATAACACATTTGTACCCAAAATATAATTGAATTTTTGTTTTTATTATAGTTATGGAAAATATTTTCTAACATAATTGGGAAGCAAACAAAATTCCCAAAACAAATATGTGTTTAATTATAACATTCATTTAAAGCACTTTTATTATAGCCCATAAACTAAGGACAAAAAATAATTGTTTATTTAATTAATATATGACAGCAATAGTGTCCATAACAACAGTCCTAAAAGTCTTATGTAATGTATATTAATAGCCGCATAAAAGGCAGTATAAAATGACCACAAATTCATTGCATATCTTATTTCAATGTAATTGAGTTTATAATGCAATACAAAATATTTGTGTCCAGCAATTAAAATAAAGTGAATTCAAAACATACAAAACACAATGAATTCAAAAGTATTTCCTATAAAAACACTGTTTTTATTGTACGGCATTAATTTGGGCGTAAATCAAAGCGATAGCCGTTTTAAAAAGTTAATTTACATAGCGCTGCGAGTGAAGACCGAGATGATTTTGGTCTACTTTATGCATTTTGCGTTCAGTATTGTACCATCAGATGTGAGAAAAAGTTTGTACAGCATATCATTTGTAAGCAAAGCGATGCTAATATTCATTAACTATCAATACATGTTATATAAACTCAAAGACATTATTAATATAATGCAAAACATCGACAAAAATCTTTGCGCTAAAGCGAGACAACAGATGAAAACTGTCGGTCAATGCCTGATATGTGTATTTGTAATGTTTTTTATGGCCAAAACCATAGGCAATATGTGGGTCAAGTGGACTACTCTATCGTATACCCTGTGGACAATCTACGGCTCCGGGCATATAGTGATCACAGGATTGCTATTAATTCACACGTGTTTTGCCATACATTTACTGGAGAGCAAAGTGTTTGAAACCGACGATAGGGTGACCGACAAGTGTTTCTCATACGCGAACTTACGGCACAAATTGTATTTCATTAATAAACTCAAAGAATCAGTTAATACAACCTTAGGATTCATACCATTCCTCTGGTTCTGCGAACTCTTTGCCTCGACATGTCTTCGGCTGACATATCTGGCCGTCAATAAGACAATCACTAATACCGCCGAATGCGTGATAGAGTACACACTATTGGCGATGTTTCATCTGGGTTTTGTACTTACCATAAGCTATTTTCAGGCCAAACGTCCGCCGGCTAACGAACTGTTACACATGTTAAGCAATGATGGTCATTGTTTTACTGTCCAAGAGTTTAGCTCTAGATCAGTTATCGTACAGCAAATTATTCACGCCTATTGTCACAGCGATTACAGGGCTTGGGATGTGTTTATTATTGATAAGCGATTTATATTTACATTCTTGGGTTCTGTGGTTCCCTTTACTGTTATGTTAATACAGTTATTGCCGCAACAAATTGCTTGATTTGTCACAGCGATTACAGGGCTTGGGATGTGTTTATTATTGATAAGCGATTTATATTTACATTCTTGGGTTCTGTGGTTCCCTTTACTGTTATGTTAATACAGTTATTGCCGCAACAAATTGCTTGATCATTGTTTTGCATTTAATTCACGCGGGATAATACACAAAAACAAATTACAAATTATAACTCAACAATACATTTAGTTAACTTTTCGGTTACTTATAATTTATAAGTTATAATTCAAAACATTTACAATAAAATAGTGCAACGATTTTGTGACCAAAAATGATATCCGAAAAGAGACTCAAGAAATTGGTCCACAAGAATGGCGTCCATAAGGTTTGCCATTAATTTATAAATTATTTACACTTAATGTACATTTGATTATCACTTCAGTTGGCGTACGAAGTGTTTGCAAAGGACCGGACATGGGATCCAGTGCTCAAACCGTTAGATATGGTCGATGTGATCGCTAAGACGGGTATGAAATTTGATCACTTGGTTTGGCTGTACTATAACGGCCCGATGGGTCCCAATCCGGCTGAAAACCGTCAGATTGTGTGGACTTATATGCGCTGGCGTTCAGCTCTTCAGGGAATAAACATAAAATTTTAGTTCATTTTTCACAAGAAATATGATTTTTTTGTTTGTCATTTGATTTTCTTTTTCAAATAAATTGTTTATTAAATGTGACTTTATTTTTAGCTAAATTGTGTTCATTTGTTTAATATATTGGCAGTAATTTAAAAAGAGTTAATAAATGTATCAAATTATTTGTAATATATCTCAAAAGTAAATGTGACAAAAAGTATTTAAAATAAATATTTTGTTATAAAGTTATTAAACATGTGTTGGACTTCTCATTAAGCTATTGATGAACTAACTGTGAAATGATTGCAAAATAAAATGTAAATGCAATTAATGATTTATTAATTTTGTGATAATTTATTTAAAAATTTGAACATGTTTGACAATTTTGGGCAATTATAGAGCAATATATTTTTAGTATCTGAAACTTTGTTAAGGATTACATACACTTTGTTAAGGATACAAATACAAAATATTTTTTAAATAGATTTGCGAATAAAACTAGAATTTTGCTTTTAATTGTATTCATTTATATTCAACACTCAATGAATAAAAACTTTAATATTTTAAAAATACAATCTACAGTACAATACAATCTACGTATAACTCTAACAATACATTTAATCAATTAATTTTTCGGTTACTTATAATTCAAACATTTGTATAAAAAAAAGTCCAACGCTTTTGTGGACGAAAATGTTATCCGAAAAGAGACTCAAGAAAGCAATCCAGAAGAATGGCGTCCATAAAGTTAGCCATTGATATACTTTATAAGTTATGTATAATTAATGTACATTTTATGATCCCATCAGTTGGTGTACTCCGTGTTTGCAAAGGACTGGACACCGGAACCAGAGTTGGAGACATATAGGCCTCAACCAGTGGTAATCCTTACAAAAAATGAATTCATTTGGTTCTTCGGAACGGTTCCGATGGACACCACAAAGGCTGTGGTCCTGAGGAATGCGATGGTGTTTTTCGATTGGCTTTTATATCATCAACAGATGCACGACAAGTATTAGTGATTATTACAAGAATTACAAGAATTGTGAATTTTACAAATGGGTTTGAGTTTAGTTTTCACTTGATTTGCATTCAAATAAATTGATTATTAGTTTTAAATTGAATAAAACCGTCAAAACTATGTTTTGTTAAAACTATTAACATTTGCTGAAATAAGACAACAATTTGTCAAATTATGCATAAAAAGTGTATAACTTTTTACTCACACATTAGCTAAAGTTGTTTTTACTCACAAATCATGTAAATCATCACTTTACATTATAAAGTTTATATGAATAATGTGGTTTATAGGATCTTTCAATATATTCTTAATATCTAAATCTTATTTACGGATTTGTAATACAAATACAAAATATTATTTAAAATTAATTTGCATATAAAACTAAATTTTTGCCTTTAATTGTGTTTATTTGTATTCAACTCTCAATGAATAAAAACTTAAATATTTCAAAAATACAATCTATAACTCCAACAATAGATTTAATCAATTAATTTTTCGGTTATTTATAATTCAAACATTTGAATAAAAAAAGGCCAACAATTTTGTGGACGAAAATGATAACCGAAAAGAGACTCAAGAAATTACTTCAAAAGAATGGTGTCTATAAAGTGAGCCATTAATATTGTATATAACTTATAGACTAACTAATAAATTAATATACATTTGATTATCCAATCAGTTGGTGTACTCCGTGTTTGCAAAGGACTGGACACCGGAACCAAAGTTGTCGGCCTATAAGCCGAGACCAATGGTAGGCTTTACAAAAAATGAATTCCTTTGGTTCTTCGAAACGGTTCCGAAGGGCACCACATATGTTGATGGCGTGAGGAATGCGTCCGTGTGTTTCCAATGGCTTTTATATCGTCAACAAATGCACCAAAAGTATTAGTGATTATTACAAGAATTACAAGAATTGTGAATTTTACAAATGGGTTTGAGTGTAGTTTTCACTTGATTTGCATTCAAATAAATTGATTATTAGTTTTAAATTGAATAAAACCGTCAAAAGTGTGAATTTGTTTCGTATTATTTTAAATAAAATTTGAAATTTTGTTAAGACTTTTATTTAACATTTGTCGCAATAAGACTACAATTTTTCAATCTATGCACAAAAAGTGTACACTTTTTTCATACAAACCGTATATCAAAAGTTTTGATTCAAAACAATAAATTCACAGTTTTGTGAATTCCACAAATTTATCACATTTACAGACATTTGTATCAAAGACTTTGTGTCCCGAAAATGATATCCGAAAAGAGGCTCAAGAAATTAGTCCAGAAGAATGGTTACTATAAAGTAAGCGAATAATATATAAGTTACGTGTAATTAATATAAAATCAAAACTTTACATTTGATTACCCCATCAGTTGGTGTA